>PVIR01018829.1:0-32998 GCA_004026965.1 Petromus typicus | reverse complement strand
AAGTGAAATAGGGTGAAGGGGAAAAATAATGAGATTGTAACAAAAAAGAAAGGAAACAAAGTTTATGTGTATGGGTGGTGGTAGGGAGGGTAGGGCTATGGGAAAAAATGAGAATTAAGTTGTGTCATATACTGGTACAAATTCTCATTGTGGAATGCAATGATGATATGTATATGTAATGTACCAGTAAAGATTTTTTTAAAAAATGTATGGGTAAAGCTTTTTCAGAAGTTACTTAATGGAGCAAAATAGATGACTGATAAATAATATTTGGATTTTTATGAAACAGTTTGAAATAAGGCACATTAGTTTCAGATTGCCTACACTTGAATCTCAACATGGTTCTTTTCAATCAAGTTATTTATTAGGTTTTTCTGCCTCTTCTTTGTAGAATATAAGAGGAGGAAAATGCTTGTAACCACATGTGGTTACTGTAAAAATGATGAGAAGCTCACATGAAATGCATAGCTCCTGGCTCAGTGCTCATGCTCAGACAGTGATGGAAGAAGAGGATTTTGGAGTCATAACAATTACTGAATTAGAATGGCTTTCATTAAAGGGAAGAGAGAAAGGAACTCGATATTAATCGGACACTTAATTACAACAGTGGGTTATTTTTCAGTTCCCATTCATTCCGGACAAACACCTCCAAACACCTCAAGTTTTAGACTGTGAACACGTTGCCCAACTTTAGTGAGATATTAAAGCTTGTACCGAGGGCTTAGGAGAAGCCCGGCGCCCAGCCAATGGTCAGCAAGTGTCACAGATAGTTCTCAGTAGTCGAACAGGACTGGGACATGTTCTCAGACACCTGAGCACATTACACATCTTAGGGTCATTATCAACAAGCACTGAGGTTATAAACCATCTTTTAAGAATAAGTATTTCTACACAAATGACACCTCCCTTGTAAAGTGTAAGGCCTTCAAAAATTTCATTGGTGAGTGGGGGGAGCCTGTGGTCCACCCAAAAGTGGTGCTGACATTCTGGTACTGGGGATACAACTGCCAGCGGGAGATGGAGAAGTGGGGGGTGTTCCATCTAGATGGTGAATTTTGAGGTGCCAGGAAACGGGAGGAAATTTAAAGTGCCTATGATTAGTGCACAAATTCAGTATTACTGAAAGAAGCCTCATTCATTTTTATTGAGTTTCTACTAGTGTCCACACACTAAATGGTGGTGAAAATTTGGAAGAGAATAATATACTGTCTCCTCACTCCAAGAGTCATAGTAAGAAAAATCATAATATAGTAAAAGACTAATTACCTTATGCAGTTGGACAGTTTGTATAACATAAATAGGTGTAAGAATTTTCATATAACATATAATGATTCCATGATCCCAGAAGTCAAAAAAAGAAAAACTATAATGAAAGACACTGCAGCAAAAATGTATTTATTTACTCAGTCATTCCTTTGCTTGAGTATAATTTAAGATCTGGACACCAAATTACTTTATTTTCCCCATTATTAGTTGAGAAGCAAAGTAAATCAGAGTTGATGCAGACTAGCACATAATGTGAATCTTTTCTTGGGAATTTATGATACATCATCTTTCTTTTTTTATAAACAATTTTGAAAAATTTAAACAGGGCTAGGGACTTAGCTCAGTGGTTCCAGTGCCTACCTTGAAAGAGCAAGGGCCCAGGTTTGATCCTCAATAACCACACACAACAATGACAGGTGTGCAGAATCACGCCCACCAGCAATCAGTATCACCTACCACATTGCTGGGCGTGGTTGCTCACACCTGTAATCTCAGCACGTGGGAGGAAGAGGCAGGAGGATTGCTGTGAGTCCAAGCTCACCTGAACTACATAGTGAATTCAGGGCCAGCCTGAACTACAAAGTGAGACCCTGACCCACCCCCCAAAAAGATTTAAACAGAAGTGTCACTTTTTATGTTTTACAAAAGACATATTTGCTATCGATTATTTAAAGCAGACATTTTCCCAGGGATTTAGTCATATGTGTATGTATAATGTTCAGTTTGTTCACATGTGAATAGAATTTCATTGTAAAATATTCTCAACTATGAGGTCATCCGAGGAAATTATTCCATTCCTAGCCATGAGTGGAATCTGTTTCCTTTCTCCAATCACCGTTGCATTGTGTAGGTTTTTATGTTTTTCTTGTTCAACTTCACAGACCAGGTGCCATTATGACACCGTATTGTAACATAATCTAGATAACTCGAAAGGAAAATAATAGGGCTTAGAATAAAATCCTGTTCTAACAATAATTGTAACTCTGTGATAAAAGATTATAATTTGATTGCTTTTGAAAAATGAACATAATCTTTTCCAAAACTATAAAAAATAAATAAAAGGAAAAACTCAGAATATCATTGTAAATATTAATTCAACCAGAACTATAAAAATATATTGCTGCAAAGTAAATTCAAATATTTGTTTTCTTCTCTCTCGACCTCTACCATTTACAAATTAGATGCATGCCTTTGGCCCTCTAGTGGTGACGTGTTAGCATTATAGATTCTTCCACTGGAAGAACAAAAAATAGCTATCTTCTTTCAGAACAACTAAAGTGAAATATGTTCTTGTAAATGCCAAATTCTAGAAATATATTTTTAAATCTCTGTGTGGGATGTAAGTAGAGAAATTTTCCTCAGCCAATGTGGGGTTTCTTCTTGTACCCCTCAATACAAGATATGTCAAGCGAAGATGACAAATCAGGATACCACATGGTACAGCATAATAGCGCAGTGCTTTTGCCACATTAAAATTTGCAAAAGGTCGCAAATGAGTCACCGCACAAAGTTCTGCCAGCCCTGCCTCGAATCTTTCCTTTACACCTTCATTTTCCATTAAACCCGTTGTTCAACGATCTCTCTTTTCCCGGAGCTCCGGCATCTTCTTCCGGGGCTGCCCGTTTGTCGGAATGTTTCTGTGCTGTGCGGGTGTGACGGAGATTTCAGACCCAAAAGCAAGTGCACGCATTCCCTGCATAGTCGTCCTCTAAAAGCCAAACTCCCTGCTTTGCCTGGCCACGGCTGCTCCTGAGAAATCTCTCCAAACATGAAGTGTGTTACAGAGACCACATGTGGTGCCATGTACCGCACAGAGCTTTGATCTTGATCACAGCAAACAATGCTCCACACGGAGAAGGAGGCCGCAACTCCCTGAGTACTAATGCGAGACTTAGGAGCACGTTTTCAGGCATTAATCTGCCGGCGTCTTCCAAGGAATGATCCTTCAGAAGCGTACCCGTCCATTGTCTTGAATGCAAAACAAAATCAAGTCTGCTAGAGCAGAAGTGGTCTGTCCGTGAGACTACCGTGAGTAGTCTTTCAGAATGTTGGAAAGCAGTACTTAATTGGTCCAACCTCGGGCTGAAAGATGACGCTGGAGCTCTGGGGCCAGAGAGTCTGAAAGGAGCCGGAAGGGATTCAGGGCGCGAGCTCTTTCCCTGCAGGAAGGGCGACGGCGCAAGAACGGGGCAGCCGCTGTGGACAGTGTGGGCTCAGGATGAACAAGCAGGTGTGCGGGAGAGCCGGGAGGCAGCACGGCTGGGGAGGACGAAGGGAGGGAGGAAAAGAGGGGAGAAGGAAGAAGGAAGGAAGGCGGGAGGAAAGCAGAGAGAGGAAGAGGCCACTTGTTTAAGTAAAAAAAAAAAAATCTTTTACAGCATTATCTTCTTCAAGATAACCAAAAAAAAATAGAAAAGATGATCTAGAATTTACTGTGAGGTGTTGTTTTTTTTTTTTTTTACTATCTTTCCTTTTCCCCTTTTAAAGAAAAAAATCTATTCATAATCAGCAACAAAGTACTATAATAACATAAAAGACACACTCATATAATTTTTTGATGTAAATTTGCCTTTATTGTATGCACTACAAGGACTTTCGTATACAATGTAAATAATGCAATGTAGATGTAAGCATATGTACATATTCATACATAGTATTTTAATATTGACCATATTTTAAATATCTGAGTTTTTCTCACTATAAATGTCATTAGGTAGTCTGGAAATGTCATGAATCACTAGAAGAACATTGAAAGAAAATGTTCTACTTCAAAAGCTAAGTAAAAACTCAAAAATTTCTCATGCTGTTCTAATGTAATGTAATTTTGAAATAAGAAATTATTTTAGTACTTCAAATTAGTACAATTATAGATGTCAGGGTTACAATTGGGATCACAATTAAATATATACACACTGAGGCACCTAAACTCTCTGGAGAGGAAAACTGTACAGATTTGGGCTGTGGAAGTTTAACCTGGATATTTTTATCTATATTTTACTCTCTCTGTCTTCTAAGTCTTCCCAGTGCTTCATAGTTTGATTGTTTATTTCACGAAAGGCAGAGCAGACAGAGCCCTCTGAGTCCGGTTTGAGTTCTACTACTTGGTACATATGTGCTATCCAGCCATAAATTTCAAACACCTAAATGTATTTACTGAACTGTACCAGGCTACTTAAATTCAGCATTCTCCATGGGAAAAGAAAAAGCAAAATATGCGCAGTCATTGTGCACAGAAAGTTTAACCTTGTCACAGCTGAGTTGATGGTAACACATTGTTTTCATCAGGAATCTTATTGCACACACACTAAAACGAGTCCGCAGTGAGACTCCAGAATGGAAGCAGGGAAAAGATAAATCAGGAGGAGGGGGTCAGCCTGATCACCACGCTGGAGAAACGGTATGTTTGGTGAGGTTAAATTCGTGGAAAAATTTCTTCATTCTTCATTTTAATTTACATTCTTGGTCACAAGCTGTAATTTTATTTTACTGCTGGTCTTGTATTTTATTCTCAAAGGATACCACCATTAGGCAAATATAATTGTAGGTAAAAAGATGGTAATGGATTGAAAAAGTGTTTGCTCTACTGTGCACTCAAGCAAGAATGACGAGTGTATGTTTGAAGGAAGGGTTATAATTATCAGCTTTTATCAGAATGAAGCCCAAGTGGGGCTGAGTTCCTTCTGCCAAAAATAGTTTTTAAAAAAGTCAGTTATCTCTCCGCCTCTGCCTCGCTTTACTACACCAACCTGTGATTTGGTTAAAAATCATAGAACTGATTTTTAAATAACACCATATTCTTCCAGTCCTTAGATCCGAGACACTCAAATAGCGCAATGGTTCATATTGCTTTTGTTAGGGACGCAGAGCCACAAACCAGGTCTTAGAGTCCTACAACCCTGGATTCACTCCCCTTCTTCCTTCTCTGCCATCTTAACAGCCAACTGAGAATCCGAAATCAAGAGGAAACACTCCAATCTAAGTGAGCACCTACTGATGCAACGGAAATCTTACTGCCAGAGCGGTACATCTTCACTCTCAAAGAGTCCAATGTATTTTTAAAGTAAAATGTTCGGGTTAAGAGGAACAAATGTTTAGGGGAAATTCCAAGGCTTAGGACAATAAGCAAAAAGTCATAAGACACAACACAAAATGGATCATTGCAACTTTGCTTCTTATTGAAGTAATTATATACAGATGATCCTGATGTTGTTTTCTTAAAAATCAATTACATTCAAGTGTGCTATTTCAGATTCCAGGGCGAATAGACTACTCAAAGTTTCAACAGAAACTAGATAACACATATAATGGGATTTAATGTTAATGTTGCTTCTAAGGATGATTGCTTTTTATCATTGAGTTCTGTGCAAATGTTACTTTTTAATTTATTTATTACATTTTCTTCTAACTATAATTTACATCTTTTATTACATCTGTAGTAATAATGATCCTTTTGCACAAATATGACGAGCTCCATAAAAAAGAGGGGTGTAAACATGTCATTTACACACAAAATTTTACTGTATTTGCAGCACTTTCTGGACATAAAAGAAAATGAAGAGTACAAAAGTACTGACAGCTGTATTAAAATATTTGCACAATTTTAAAATTATGATCATTTCAGAGTTCTTTTTTCAAATAATCTTGTCAACAAAATGATAAATTTTAACTCTCTTGTTTTGATACGTGTTGTTTTTCATTTAAAGCTTTAATATTTTAAAAACATAGAATAAATTCAAAATTTTAGAAAATCTTGGCCCAGAGCAGCAATATATCATATATTTGCTCTATTTAAGAGATGTGTTTAATAAAAACAGAGTACATAAAAATAACAAACCTAACTGACAACAGCATATATGTGTATATATGAATGCACTAGTAATTTTTCCAAGTATTCTCTCTCATCCATGTGTCTGTGAATGGATCTTATTTACGCCAAAATGGACAGAGTCTAGAAATAACACTAGCTTGATTTTTCATAGAAGTAAACACTGAAAAGATGTTCAGCAGAACAGGCAATAGGAATGGAAAATTTTTAGAGCTAAAATTCTACAGTTTTGAACTCTGTTACTGTGTCAAACTCTAGCAGGCTGGAAGGTTTATTCCTTAGCTGAAATTTTTTTAAAGATGGAAAATTGTGATAGTTCTGTCAAGCATTTGCCTATCCGCGGTCTGCAGTTGTAATTTCCAGTGGTGGCTCCCTCACTTGGGCACTTGCAGGTGAAATGAATGCACGTGGGAGAGGGCAGAGGGTGAGATTCGTGTTTAGGGCCTCGGCCTGCGGAGATCAGAACATAGTCTGGGAGAAGAGATTTCTGAGGAGTAGACTGCACTATCAACCCGACGGAAGCAGCAGTCCTTGTCTCCATCTCCGCCGACCCTTAGCTGGGCTCAGTGTGCTTTCCTGCGCTAGCAGTCTTCCCAGGACCAGCTTCTGGCCATCCTGGTACATCTGCCTTTTCCCTACATTTTTGTGTCTCTAGAAAATATCTCCTAAGTCAGAGTTTATTTTTTATTGACTTATTTCAACCTAAGAGTTATTCCAGGCAGTAAGAAATCAATATACTACTGGTTCACCTATTTATTCTGACTTAGAGTGACAAAGTAATTTAAGATAAAGTTTTGTTGTCTGACTACATCATGTTTCTTTATCTGCGCTGCTCCAAATATTTTATCATAACATTTCTATATTAATGACACATATAATCATGACCTGCTTGTACAGTATTTTCTTTCTTATTATATCCTTGAATTTAAAAAAAATATCCATTCTCATTTTGATAAATTCATCAATTTTACATTTCTCATTACTTTAATAAAAAAAAGCAAACAAACAACAAAAAGGAAAACCTTCTGACTCTCTGTTTCATGGTTTAAGGGCGTGAAAGAATTTCAGTGACTATCTTAGAAATATTAGCAACTGTGCAAATCAGTCAGAGCTACTGGAAATCTCTAGCACAAAATTTAGTACAAAACTGATTTACATATGAAAGCAGATAAGTAAAAGATTGATTCTCTGGAAGATGTTAGTAGAAAACAGCACTGCGGCAAAGCTTGAAGGATAGGACTGCCTTTTTCCAATCCCAGTTCTCATCGCTTGTGTCTCGATGTCCCTCCAAAGCCTCATGCGGCCATACTTAGGTGGCGCTTTTCAGGTGGGGCTGGATCAGTGACGCTGGGGTCCAGGCTGTGATGAGGGGCTGATTCTTGGTGTGGCGCTAAACTGAAAGTTGCGTCCCACCCCAGGATGTGACGTCTTACCCCCCCCCCCCAGAGTGAGTGTGGCCTGGATATGGTATAAAGGACAGCGAGAGGGCTGCTGCTGTGGCTACTACCAGACATGTTACCTCCAAGGAATCTTCACTGTAGCAGAATGAAAAAAGTATTACATTGAAATCATAAATTTTCACATATTATAATGAAATGTATGTAATAGTAGTTGGTGAAACAGACATACAAAAAAGACTGAAATCAGACAGTCATACCTGAAAGAGGAATGAAGACTTGAATAATATCTATGGAAGCATATGCAGTGTAAGGGATGTGATATGGGGAATTGTGTTCATGGTTCCAATTCTTTCTTCCCTAAACTGATATTTTTTTTTTTGCATTTTTCCCATATTACTTTGAAGTTGGCCCAATGGAAAAAGTGTATGTTTCATCCCTACCTCTGACTACCTACATATTATTTTGCTTGGAAAGATAATAATTAGAGGTGATCAGAGTCCAGTTTTGTGATGGAGACTGAGAGAATCTCAGATGTCTCCATATTCCCTCTGGTTCCTCTGTCATCCTGTAGAAAGACCATGCTCAGGATGGGGGCTCCAGGGAGGGAATGAGAGTCACGCAGAGCAGGACCCTGTCTTCGTAGGCCCACCTCCGACTAACCCCCGCAGATACATGAGGGCTGCTCCACTTTCTGGTTATTAAATGAGGGCTAATTACAGACTGATGGGATATTGTTTCAGGCATAGGGAACAATGTGTAGAGGACAGAATGGCATTGAAAACATTAGTTATTTTGAACAACTAGTCTAACGCTGGGAAATGACTAGAAATAATGTAAGATAGATTATGCAGGGCACAGAAAGTCACACAGAAGATTTAAGAATTATTTCTGGGCTGGGAATTTAGCTCAGTGGTTCCAGCACCTGCCTTGCAAGCATAACTACCTGAGTTAAGTCCCAGTAACCACATAAAATAATGTTAGGCATGGTGACTCACACCCATCAGCAATCAGTACCACATACCACAGAGCTGGGCATGGTGGCTCACTACCATAATCCCAGCACTCGGAAGGCAGAGGCAGAAGTACTGCTGAATTCAAGGCTGAGTTCAGGGCTAGCCTGAACTACAAAGCAAGATCCTGTCTAAAAAAAAAAAAAAAAAAAAAATGATGGATATAAGTACATAAAAGAAGATTAATATGAAGACTTTCCATTTCTTTCCATTTCAGAAAAGTGATGCCTACTATGGCAGGAAGAATCGAATGGAGAAAGTGATTGGAATATAGAATGACTGGTTATAGTCCAACACTGATAATGCTGAAAAAGAAGTGCTTAAGAGGGGAATAAAAGTGCGTGTGGAGATGGGGTGAGAAATTTAAAGGGTGGCTGGGTATAGAGAGCTCTGTTTTATCTGCCATGGGCTGGATGCTCCAGAAACAGTCTGAGCCTGGCCCAGGGAGCCTCATGCACAGGAGCTCACCATGAAGGAGCTACTGCAGACATTCTGTGAGCGGCACGAGCAATGCCTCCCGTGTCAACCACACCCCCGCCCTGTGCTTCGAGTGTCTGTGTTCTCAAACAAAACTTATAATTAAAAATGCCTTTTCCCCCCTCATATTGCCTCCAATTTTAACAACTTTCTCCATCATATTTTGTTTATTTCCTTGAGGTCTGTCTCTAAATCAATCAGCGACATCTTATCTCTTCATTTTTTTGGCATCTAACAAAAAATATAATTCATCATTAAATATATTCCTAATTGAATAAGAAGGGCATTTGGAATAGGCCGAAAACAACAAGTGAATCACAAGCCACAGCAAGAACTGACTAGCTTCTGCATTAATCAAACTTGTAGTCATGACTCTATTGACATTTGTGCTTTTCAAACATATAAATGGACAGTAAAAGCTTAATAACTTCTTTAAATTCTCTCCCAATATATTTGGGATAATACTTAAAATTCACTTTGTGATATTCAGAAAACTAATTTAATTGTAGAGTTTAAGCATGTGAATGATTTTCAACGACATTTTGAAACCAAGCTTTATTGATAAATTTTGTATGTCAGTGGGGGAATGAATATTACATTTTCAAATAACATTTATATAAAAACATAAAGCCATAGTATGTTTGTATTACAAATGTTGCCTGTTCTTTTCAGCTTAATATTGTGGGTTTTTATCTTAAATAGACAATATTTCAAATCTTTCTTACAAATGAAATGATAATTTATAGATTTTTATGAGAATTAAATAAAAAAATCATCTTGGGTATAATAGTTTTAAAAGATGTTCACACTTTAATTATCTACTCACATCAGCAAATAGATTGTTTTGTACTTATATATTTTCAGTACTTTGGTTGATTCCAAGTGCACCCTAAAGAAATGTTCTCTGAGGAAATACAAAAGTCAGTGGAAACAAGATCAAAACTCTGAGGAAAGACGATCAATTGCAATCAGAACAATGAACATGTTATGTAATTAGAAATCAAGGGCAAAACCAGTCCAAAGAACATAAAGCCAACACATGTGACTTCCATTTCATTGTTCAGTCTTCAGGTTTTAACTTCCCAACGATATTTTGATGCGACCCAAGCACATTTTCACTGGCAGCATCTGATGATGACTCAGAAAGAGAATCTGAGAGGATCTTCTTTTCCATTTTAGAGGAGTATATACAATTGCACAGCTAATTTGTGGGAGGAAGCTGGAAATTTAATCTTTAACAATTCAATTTGATTTTACTGTCTCCTAGTTAAACAGATTCACTGTAGCCTAATGTTTCTGTCATTTTCCTCTTTAAGGTTGAAAAGGAAAGGTATAAAATCGTTCCTTTTGCATAAGCTATGTTCTCATTTGTAAATTCAGCATATATTTGGTGGCTCTGCAACATATTTAAGCTCCTTGTTCATGGGATAATCCTGTAAATCAGTACAATGACTTGTATTAGAGATTTATTGATATCATAAAATATAGAAGCTCTTAAAACTTCCTATTTTATAGTTTGCCCAACCGCCTGCCTAAAACATGTTTTCCTTATTACCCAAAGCCCTTCCATCCTATGTTGCCAAGGTCAGATATTGTTTAATATAATTTGACAAAGACATTTAAATTAGGATCAACTTTGATATCATGTCTAATTTAAGCCATATTATGAATTTGTGGACTGTGTGAGATCAAGAGTATGTAAATAATAAGTTTATTTTCAGCTTTAAAGGACTATAGCACATGCTTAGAGTAATTTATTTTTTCCTTTTTTAATTTCCTACAGATTTTCACACTATCATAAAACACAATGCTTATGAATATTGAGTATAGCACCGTGAGGCTTTCTTTTTGTTTCTTGTCTGTACGCATGGCTTATTTTCTAAGCAAAGTGAAAGTTTTCAAGGAAAGTCTTATACTTCATCTCCATCTGCCTCTCTCTCATTTATTGTCTCATTTGTTAAGAGTATACTTGATACTTGTGCGTTTCACAAAGTTCACAAAACGAGGCTTGGGAAACACCTAGATGATTATTATAGTCCTGTGTAGAGAAATACATTGATTTACTAAGGAACTAATTGTTCCAACGTTCCACTGCTTTCTTTGAGTATATACGTGATCAGAGGGCCTTAGAAATTTGTCTATCATACTTTTCTGCCTGTTAGCCCATCTGCTTCAGAGTCTATTTTAGTAGTACGCTGAGAGAAACTTCTAAAACAGGGGTTTGAGTAAAGCAGAGAGAAAACTTATTGATTTGCACACATGAAGAACCTACAGCACAATTCCATCAAAATTTGAGAATTTCACAAGACAGGGGGGCACTGGCGTTTAGAGTGTCTTAGTCTATCGGAAGGGACTTACTTCTGATGGGGAAAGGAGAGGAGGCCACGGGCCAGAGCTTGCAGTATCTCTGCACGCTTTGCCTTTCACGTGCCCCGTGTTCCGTCAGGTGAGATAGCAACACTGAGTCAGGGAGAGCTGGGTATCTGTGGCCATCGCTCAGCATACTGCTTTTGGCTCTGGGTCACCTGTTGGACTCCAGGAGCCGCACCCAGTGCTCTTGGTCTTAGTGGACCACTGAGCTTATGTTCATCACATTTAGCACACTAAACCCACTAGGAGGGGTTGGTGAAATAGTCACAGGTGATAAAATAATAGTTTTGACACCTTGGGTTCCTGGGGCTCCTCCATATTTCATGCTTGTCTTTTTAACAACAATCTTCATTCATGTCTGCCACAAAGAAATGGATAAAGGAGGTTTTCCCTTCCAATTATCAGACAGACACACCTGGCCAGGAGAAAAAAGAAGGAAAAACCCCAGGTGGGGAAGACAGTGGCTTGATGGGAACTGACACATTTCCACCTCTTCTTTCCGTGCTAGTGAACCTGGAGAAGCTCTCGGTCTAAACTGCTCTGTGTCCTGTCCTTGCACACGCCTCTGGAGACGACGTCTGAAGTGCTGCACAGACAGTGCTTCGGGGCAATGTTCTTATTTCACCTCCTTAGAACCTTGTGGCATAAATATAGATGGAACACGCGAGCGGCATCAAGGGAAGCAGCAGCACTGGGGTGGCTGAAGTGATGGAGATGAGATCAGAATCTGCAACGGGCAGGTAAATTTCTTGAAGTAACTATGTAAAACCAGAAGCCGAATCATAGCCGCCTGCTCTCTTCTCTCCTTTGCTTTCAGATTGTCATTTTGAAAAATGTTCTTCTTTCCATTGTTCTTCTTAACCTTGCTCATTATGCTAAGTAAGACAATACATAATTAGAGACTATACTCTCTGAAAATAAAAAAGCATATACAAAGTAGACTGAATATAACCTGAAGCTCTCCATGACATGAATAAACTGAACGTATAGCACTAGAATGTGAATGATGACTTGAGAGCCTGATGAAGGATACATGTGAATTTCATCGATACAGCCATTTACAAGCATGCTAAAACTTAAACGGAAACTGTGTTTTCATGTTTGGGCCATTTTCCACCCTGAATATGTCCTGACAGGTTTTCAGGAACATTTTTCTAGACTGCACAAGAGAATGATGGATGCTCGGCCCTTCCGTCTCCCTGACTTGGGCTTCTAAGAGTATCAGATATTTTCTGAAACATTATGAAATCAATCAAGTGGAGCCACTGTAATTTTGAGGCATTCTTGTGCACTGTTTCCCAAAATTTGTGAAGCTTTCCTAATATCCACTTGAACTGTGATCTTTAAACTGATTAATTTTGCCTTTTTCTTTTTCTTTAAGCCTGAAGGTGTGGACCAATCCATTCGAATTAGTATCTAATGATGATAAATTGCAGGCAGAATCCTAGCTAACAGCTTCCATCTGTGGGTATGCATAAAATATCTGTTTCTGGCGAGTGACACTATATGCAAATTAACATTTTGAGTGCTGTAGGAGTTATATAATATATTCATATATGCCTGAAATAGAGATTCCTCCACTTTTTTCACTACCTCCCATTTCTGTAATGCTTAGGGACCTTATAGATATAGTTTAAAATATAGTGCTTTTATTTCTTTTTATTAGTATGCTTATTTGAACTCTCACATGAGAAGTTTTATAAAATACTTTAATAAATGAGTATTAATTTTGAGATTGGCACTGCTTGTCAAATCACTGTAATTCTCTTAGAGTTAGTGCCTGCATGTGATCATCACAATATTCCTCTAGGACCTAATACTTAGCATATACTTACTGTCTTAAGGATGCCTCTATCTGCTGCCAGCAAAACCAACCATCCGTATGATTCACTGTATCCAAACTGAACAATGGACATAATTAACATATTCCTTTTGAAGCGATGAAGATTTTTAACTCTTGCTATTTCAGATATGTTGTAGTCTCTTCTCTATTATCTCTGTCTCTGTCTCTCTTTCTGTCTGTCTGTCTCTCTCTGTTTCTCTCTCTCTCTTATTCTCTCTCAGAAATTTCTAGTTGGCACTCAATTTCTCAAGCTTTGGCAACAGGGTTTTATACCTAGATGTCCTCCCAATGTCTCGTGCTCACACGTAGGGCTTTTGACAGGTGACAGGTTCACAGGTGTGTGATACTACATCACTGGTGTGTGACACCAGTCATCCAGGTACCACTGATGGGTTTATCGTTGAGTGTGAAGTGAGGCTGAGTGGAGAAGGTGGGTCCCTGGGGGCGTGGATGAGGTTCCACTCTTCTTTTTTTTTTTTTTTTTTAGGTTTTTGGAGACAGGGTCTCGCTTTGTGGTTCAGGCTGGCCCTCAGCTCAGCCTCCAACTCACATCACAATCCTCCTGCCTCTGCCTCCCGAGTACTGGGATTACAGGCGTGAGCCACCACGCCCGGCACTGTGGTATGTGGTACTGGTTGCTGCTGGGTGTGGGTCTCCACACCCAGTATTGTTATGTGGTTACCGGGGAATCGAACCCGGGTCCTTGCGCTTGCGAGACAGGCGCCGGAACCACTGAGCTAACTCCCCGGCCCAGAGGTTCCACTCTTCTTAACTGCTATGCCAAGAGTGTTTTCTCCTCCAGCGGGCAGCCCTGCACTAGAAACAGCCAGCTATGAGCTGAAACCCTCACAGTGGCATCTAAAATGAGCCCATTCTTTTCTTAACTTCTTAATATTGGATGTTTTGTCCCAACAATGAGAAAGTAACAAAGACAATGTCCATTTCAAGACAGCATCATCCTTAGAGAGCTTTATACTTGAGAATCAATTAAAGATTAATTATTCATTTGACATTAAATAGATAAAACTTGATGGAATAGAAGTACAAGGATTCAGCAAGAGGAGTTACAACTGGAAAAAGTTTCCCCTAAAACTTTAAAAGGGCAAAAGTGTATCATGGGTTTATGACTGTCATGACTGATAGCTAGTGTTAGGCACTCATTTATCTACACAAATGTTAACTGCCACTAAGTGTGCCATATCACATACAGGGAAACTAGTTGAACTCCACACATTAAAGGAAAGAAAGATGAGGAAAGTGTATCTCTTCTTTAGCCATATGAAGACCATTGTATAACATCCACAGATCCTAGTTTTCATTAAACCAAGTGGGACACAAGGAGATAAGTTTCCATTACCTTTGGATGAAATAATACGAGGTTGTTTTCTAATCATTCTGTGGGAAATCAGAGGTGCTCTTCACATTTCATTAACTCCTGAATTGTACACTTTAACTTGTAAACTACTCAGGCTAATTCTCCTCTCACTTGAGGGCTTCAATTACAAAATGTCACTGCAAGTGAGAAAAGTAATTTTAAAGGTATATTTGGACAGATTCTGTACTGTGTGTGTCTTGACCTTTATTTTATTCCTTTTAGATATTCACAGAGTTCAGCTGGGACCTCTGGATGTCTGAGGAATTAGAATAACGGCAACTTCATCATCAGTAAATGTTCAGGAGTAATGAATGTGAATTTTGAAAACCAGAGGAAAGCCAAAATGTTTATTTTTGGAAAGAGGCACACAGTGATAAATCACACTTAAACTTACCAGAAGATTTATTAGTCTCTGAGAACATGGAGGGGAACAATTCCCACTCCCAGATGCGTGTCTGAGAGTAGTGATTTCATTAAAATGGGAGAGGTGATTCTGGCTCTGAGTGATCAAGAATGATAAGTAGAAAATTCATTCAGCATTAAAAGTAAAGGAGCTAAACAGCCATGATATGGAAGAATCTCAAATGTATATTGTTAATATGAAAAGGCCAGAGGGGCTGGGGATTTAGCTCAGTGGTTCCGGCGCCTGTCCTGCAAGCGCTAGGACCCGGGTTCAATCCCCAGTAACCACATACCATACTGGGCGTGGAGACTCACCCCAGCAGCAACCAGTACCACACACCACAGTGCCGGGCGTGGTGGCTCACGCCTGTCATCCCAGCACTCGGGAGGCAGAGGCAGGAGGATTGCTGTGATGTGAGTTGGAGGCTGAGCTCAAGGTCAGCCTGAACTACAAAGAGAGATCCTGTCTCCAAAAAAAACTAAAACAACAACAACAAAAAAATATGGAAAGGCCATAAAGGATTTCAACGGTATGAAGTGCTGGAGAAGACAAAGTGGTAGAGGCAGGATAATGACCTGCAGACTGAAGAGTTTAGGAGGAGAAGGGTGATTAGTGTAGGACAAAAGATGTTTAGGGTACTCAATGTATTTTGTTAAAAAATAATGTAAGATATTTTATATATTAATTATACATTTTTAAACCCACAGAATGTTCAATACCAATACAAGTGTAAACATTAACCATTAACATAAAATTATGAACTTTGAAAATAATGTGCCCATCTAGGTCTCGAGACTGCAATAAATGTTCTACTGTTATGCAGTGTTGTATCAGGGGAGGCTGTGCATTTGTGGGGGCAAAGACAATCGTATCTTCTCTTCAGTAGTGCTGCAAACCTAATACTTCTGTAAAGAATAACATTTAAGTGAAGATAGCAACAATGGAGTAGAGGTAATGTTACAGAGATGAAATAAAAGGCATTGAAAATGTAGTATGGTGAAAACTAGGCAGACTCCCTGACCTTCAGAAGGTAGAAATCAGCCAGCCATCCCACGCAGAGGTGCACGTGATCAATGGCCGTGCATCCGTGCTCTGTGTTGCACTGAGCTCTGTAGCACACACTTTTGGAAACGCCCAGTCAGCAGAGCCATCTCTTTGCTTCCCAGCTCCCCCACCACGGCCAGCTCCCCCACCACGACGCCCTCTACCCACATCCTGACAGAAATACAGCAGTTGCTGGGATCAGTGTCCTCCCTCTGCAGCTCGCCTGCCTCCCTCCTGCTCTCATGAAACCTCCTCCACCCTGTTCTCCCCTTAAGCTAGTGTGTCTGGGTCCCTGCTAGCTCACTAAGGCTTAATTAAAGAATTTCTTCTATTAGGCAGTTATTTTCTCCCAATTTTACATTTCCTCATAAATTATAGTTACTACTATTAATAAATATAGTTTTAAGAGGTGTGCAATATTACCTAATTGCATTCGAAGTGACAAATCTATCACTTATAATTTAAAAAAGATTCAATGCAGGAAGACATTAGTGTCACTGTTTCAAGGGTTATTTATTTCCCTTTTCTTGCTGGTGAGCTTCAAAATTAAAGTCAATAAAAACTTTGATTAATTTCAGTATTTAATGCTTAAAACTTAAAAAGTGAAAAATTGTGGTCCAAATTTAAAAGGCAGATGTTTACATCTCATAAAAAAAGAAAAATGAATGCAATTAAATTCAACAATTATGACTTGAGTCCTAACACCACTTTGATGAATATGGGACAACTAAGAAGTGTGCCAAGAAAATATATGGCTGGGTCTAATTAACGAATTTGATCCTGTGGGCTATCGGAAGTTTACAATTCAGTTCATGGTACTGGTGGCTGAGGCCGTGCTTCTCACTGGTGAAGTAAGAATTCTGTTGTAAGTAAGGTAAAGAACCTGGCCTGGCCCGGGTGATCATGAGGTTGGAGCTGGAAGCATGAATACGAACACATTTAGTTTAATGCAGTTACCGACGTGTCAATGCACACAGGTTAGTAGGAATGCATATATCCGCCTGATAGCTGAGAGTATCTCATTGCAAGGACGCCCCAGTAGCAACAGCAACATCTAGAACAGAGCCCTTGGTGTCTAACGCTGTTGCCAATGAGCAGAGCCATCCATAGCTTTTGAAAGAAATGGCTGATTGAAGAACGAGGGCAGAAAAGGTGAGCCCAGAGCATTTTGAAATGCCAGGAAGGAGAGACTGGGCTCGTAATGATTAAAACAGATCAACATATCAATGGAAAATGACAGTTGGGCACAGGGGACAGCTGACAGAGGCCTCAGCGATCAAAGCTGGAATAATTGAAGCAGCAGAATTAATTCACTGTAATAAACTATAAAATGTAAAGTCAGTATGCAGGAGTCTATATTAATATAAGCACATTATTAAATAATGCTATCAGTTATAGAGAAGGGACAAATCTAAGCATATAACTTATGTGGACACTCTGCCACATGGGAAATTGAGTATAACTCTACCCTCCTTGAAGATGAATGAGCAGTGACTTTGTTCCAAGAGTGCACTGTGGCATCCCAGGATTTAGCTCAGTGGTTCCAGCTCCTGTCTGGTAAGTGAAAGTTCTGAGTTCAGTCCCTGACTATGGAAAAAAGGAAAAACAAGTAGCATACAGTAAAAAAAAAAAAAAAAAACACCCAAAAACCTCACTACCTCAGCCAGGTAGTCAATGCAATATTGAACTGACAGCGTACAGACCTGATACAGGATAAAAATGAAAATTTCTGTCATCCTTATTCCCAAAAATAGTAGCCTCAGAAGGCTTACAGGGATATCTGTCATCAAATTGATGCCACTGGTGGTACATTATGTAAATTCTTAACGAATATGCTTCAAAACTGTCAGGACCACCAATAGTAAAAGAAAGTTGAGAGATATTAACAACCAAGAAGCATCAAAGGAGAGGTGGCAGCAAATGTCACATGGGTTTTTGGAACATTCAGGAAAAGGTAAAGAAATTTTAATAAAATATGGACTTTATTTAATAATAATGCATCTTCATTTCATGTAACAAATGTACCATCCTAATGTAAGTTGTCAGAATTATGCAAAAAGATAAGAAAGAAGCATGAGAATTTTTTTATATTCTGTTTAATTTTTTTGTATACTAAAACTGTTTAAAACATGGGTGCTTTTAGCAGGAAAATAAAATTTTATTTGGAGGCCATCTGCAAGGGTCCTTAAAACAGGTCTCCATAGATTCCAGATGATTTCAGTACCTCTGGTGTAGAATAACACATAGTTAGAATAGCATGCCCCTAACGTGTGAAATCACTGAGGGCAATAACTGTGTCCTGTTTTTTCTTTTACCTCAGATCAGCAAGTGTAAAGATATTGTAGGGAACTAGTAAAGAAAATGCCTCAACAAGCATTCTGGGTTTTAACTCTATGCTCTAATTCCTCAATATGGATGTAATATGTTTTGCAAATGTATTTTTAAAAAGTAAAATGCACTGAAAATGCCTGCTCATTGTTGATTTATTTCATTAGTAGAAATATTTTAATTGTGTATCTAGTTGAGACAAAGAAAAGCTATTAGGTATTTATTGATGATATTCACAGGTATATTAAATTTTAATTGCTTTCTGTAAATGCTCATGGAATTACTGATGATTAAATGATTTATTAGATGTTACATATAATATACTTACATATAGAAGATTATTTGAGATAGATCTAAATATAAAATGGCTATTTAAGAAATTTGTAAAATATTTCATTCATTAGAAGGGCTCCTCAGGATAATCTTCCATAATCTCTCTCAAAATGGTCAATAAGATCTCTGAAGATGTTTTTTTCCAGATTAGCAATTTGCAAGTCCCAAAGATGAGGATCAGGATGTGACATGAGGTGTCATCACTCTACCACAATCAGTGATGAATCTAGAATTCCTTCCAGACGTTTCCATGTCATGTCTCTCAACTTCTGGTGCAATTTCTCACCCGAATACACCGGAAATCATTCCAGTCTCCTCTTTCCTCCCCTATGTTCTGTGTTGTTTTCTGCATATCCTCCTTTTCTTCAGCCTCCAAACTCTAAACATAACCAAGCAGAAATCAAATTCACCAACTGTGCTTCAGATTCTCCTTTCTACATCATTGAGAGGTGTTCTTAGTTGGATTATAGTCCTTATCCACTGTAGTACAGAATGTCACTATATCTAGAAAATTATAAAGGGCTTATGTAAAGTAAGTATTTTCACAGATTCCATAATTTTCAACTTGTATTATTCTCAGTTTCTTAGCTTTAAATATCACCTACTTACAGGTGATCACAAAAAAGTACACCTTTATTCTTTTTATCTTCTTGAAATTCCAAAGCAGCATATCAAACTGTGTAAGCTATACTTGAATTTGCTTGTCTATTATACAGACATTGCTCATTTAATGGCCCAGTTCTCACCTTGCAATTAGGTTGCTAAATGATTGGGTCACTAAATGAGGAATTGCATATGCATGATAATATTTAGAGCAAGGAAATGATCAAAGGACACTCCAACATCATGACTTTACATTTATCTGCATTAATTGTATATGCAGTATTGTAATATAAAACAAAACATAAAACCACAGTACTGTATTATACATCAGTAAAAATTTCACTACTGTATGAATAAGGTGTAATGTACAAAACAAGACATCAGTGCTCCATTAACAAGATATTCAGGACTATACCAAAAAAAGTAGATCATGAGTTCAAGTGGAAAAGGGTTAGTCTGAACAGAAATTAAATGAGTAGTGGGACAAAAGAGGAATATCTGTACAGATTTCATATCATCAAAATAATTGAATGAAAATTATACTTTTATTAAGAACACATACTCTCAATCTTAAAAGAGACACAACTTCACATTTAAATAATTTAAATAATTGACCAAAACAATAAAGGCCAATTAAAAGTGTTGCTAAGTGTGCAGAAAACTAGGATGTTCTTACACGGTTGGTTATACTGTAAAATAGTGCAATAATTTTAGCATATAACTCGATTATTGTCTCTCAATGTAAAAGGAGATATGTTCACAAGAGTTTGTGGAAGTAGTCTTTTATTTATAAAATATATAAATCTGAAAAGACAATTGTTAATATGCAAAAAACAGGTGAATTGTTGACATTCCACTATGAATTTATATGTAAGAGCTAATCCCCGGATAATACAATTTGGCAAATTCTATAGAGTATACAGTTAGGCTAAGTGTTTTAAGAAAGAGCCTCTAAATGTCACTAGATTTATATAATGAAGTTAGTTTTATATTTTACTCCTATAATAGCTCATTGTAAATGAGGAATATCTGTACTTCCAAGTGGACATACCAAAGCATACAAACATAACAAAGTCTATTTGGCTTATTTCTTGATGCTCTCCCCAAACCTCATGGGTACATAGATGGGAGGTTTGGGAGTTAGCTGGATATAGGATGTATGACACTGGGGTTGACTGTGCAGTGCCGGGGGTGTGTGTGTGATGATTACATCAGCCCAGAGACTGGATCAGCACATGCTGGATTTAGGCAGCTCTGCCGAGAAGGTGGGTAGCCTGGAAAGGACAAGGCGCAGCTGCTGCTGCTGCTGCTGCAGCTGCTCTCTCTCTGCTTGGCTCTCTCCTGTGTGTTCCCACCACATGGACTATTTCTCCCATGTGACGCCCCTCTGCCTTGGAGCCAGCTGACGGTGGGTCTGAAGTGAACTTTTCTCCTTTAACTTCGGAGGCCCAGAATGTTTTCTCAGTGATGAGAAAAATAACTGGCACGGCGATCTGTGTGGTCTGCCTGCGCCTTCCTCTGCCGCTCTGTTTCCGGTTGGTCACTGAGCAGAAGATACCTACTCCGCTCCTCTCTTGAATTCAAGCCACTTGTACTTAACCTTCTCTCTACCTAAAACCCCTTCACCCGGAAAGTGTAATGGATCAATGCCTTGTTTCAATTAAACATCTACTTCTACACCAATCATTCAAGAGGCTTGTTGGACCCAGTCTGCCTAAAACCACAGCCCCTGTTAACTGTGTTTTTCCTGATGAGTATTGGTTTTTCTTCATAACAGCTTTTGTCCTCTAGTAGTATTTTATGTTAATTTTTCATTATTTCTGATCTGTGCCTCACTTAGAATTTAAACCTCAGGTAGGCAGCAACTTTGATTTCTCCAATATATATGAATAGAACATCATAAATAAATGCTTAATAGGTAAACAATTAAATGTCTGTCCACTGCTTTATAGTAAGCTCCTTATTCTATTACACTCTTCCTGATATATACTGATACACTTTCCTGTTTCATTTATATCTTTTTGCTATTATTCTTACTATTGAAATACAAAGTTTCATTCATTTTCCTCAAAACTTTTGTGACATAAATCATCTCTAAAAACAAAGAGTGGGGGGCTGGAAATTTAGCTCAGTAGGCCAGGTTCAACCCCCATGTGGAGACTCACCCCAGCAGCAACCAGTACCACACACCACAGTGACGGGCGTGGTGGCTCACGCCTGTCATCCCAGCACTCGGGAGGCAGAGGCAGGAGGATTGCTGTGATGTGAGTTTGAGGCTGAGCTCGGGGCCAGCCTGAACCACAAAGTGAGAAAACCCAAATAAAAACTCACAAAAAACTGGATCATAAAGATCTGCTGAATTCATTCTATGCACTTTTTATCCATGTTGCAGTGTTAAGCCTGATTATCACTACTTATTTTTGCTTTCTGACTTCCATTTATGTGTTTCAGCCAGGAGATCAGCATGTGTAAAATTCTGAACAATGTTCTGGTCAATATCTGCTGCAGGTATTCCAGGTAACACTGCCCTCCAAATATCTGCTCAAGATCTGCCTCCTGGGAACATCTCCTCTATTATTTGATCACTTTTTTTGATCATTTCTCACCCTCAAATTACTCCTGACACATCATGACACCATTTTCTTTAGAGCTCTAATTACAGTCCATTTTATCACATACACAAAGCCATGGGTTACCTCACTGTGGTTGCCAGCGCTGCAAGATTCCCTGAAAACCTAGCTAAGATGGAAAAGTAATATTAACTCTTCTGATGGCCAGGGCAATCCATTACATTCCCATGAGGCATACATTGTACCTCTTCTTTATTGCTTCAAATGCTACACATGGATATTTCCTGTTAGAGACTATCTAAAAGCCTGCCATATTTGATTTTCCAACATGATGAGGCTCCATGCTCCATCTGTGTGGCAGAGATTGATGGTCTATTCACCAAATGTGTCCCTTGTTCCTCTTGAATGCACAGCTAGACTAGATTGCTGAGGCTTCTTTGTAGTTAGGGAAACAATTGTTCTGAATAAACAATGGATTTTGAATAACACAATACCAAAAAAGAAGCATACTCTTGCAACATAACCCTGAAATGCTTGGGACTGGCTTAGCAGTGTGGCAACAGCAAGGCAGAGAGTTATTTTTGTGTACCAGGGGCTTTATTAAGAATTGTTATGGAATAACTTGTTCACGTGTTATTGTTTAACTTTGTATAAAATTTCTCAGCCTGGCTATACTTGTTCCTTTTTCTTTATTTAGTGGTATGGTTAGGTGACACATATATTTTTAGTTTGGTTGTTGGTTCATAGAGTTCTAGAACATTACCAGAGAAAAGATCGTGGATTACCTGAAGAACCCAGAGTTTGAGCTGGACAAAGTGATTTGATAGAACTTTGGCTTAGAGAAGTCTAAATATATGATGAAATTTGAGGATAGAAATGAAAGCAGAAGTTAAATCTTTTCTAAATTTTGGACATGAAACTATTCCCCATGAAGCCTCTGGTTTTCTTTCTCCTCTCTTTTCAGAACAGACTGTAGTGCTCTACAGATGTAATCTCTAAATACCTATAATGAGCTATTATATGAGTAAAATATACAACTAACTTCATTATATAAATCTAGTAACATTTAGAGGCTCTTTCTTAAAACTCTTAGCCTAACTGTATACTCTATAAAATTTACCAAATTGTATTATCTGGGGATTAGCTCTTACATATAAATTCATAGTGGAACGTCAACAATTCACCTGTTTTTTGCGTATTAAAAAGCGGCCCTTCTTGTTCTGGCCAACTATCTAAATGTGAAGTTGTGTCTCCTGGTTTTGGTTTGCACTTCTCTCATCCGTAGATATTAAGAGATTTATATATGTGCTCACTGGTCATTTGTGTATATTATTTAAAGAAAGGAAATTTAAATAATCTGAATGCTTTAAGCTGAGTCATTTTGAATTGTTCATGTATGAGTTATTTATATATTGTGAATAAAAGGCCCCTGGCACATATTTTCAAATACTTTCTTTCACTTTTTAATTTTCTTTGTTCTTTCTTACTGTGATCCTTTATAAGTACATTTTGACAATAAAATCCAATTAAATCCCTTATTTTTGTATTTTATTGTCATTTTGAGAAAGCTAGTCCCACATTACAATGATTTACTCCTTCACTTCTTAGAGTTTTATAGCTTGAGCTCTTTCATTAAGCCCCATGATTTGCTTTGAGTTGGTATTTGTATAAAATGTAGGAAAAATATCCAACTTCTTGTGGATATCCAATTATTTTAGTAGCAAGGGTTGAAAAGATTTATTTCCCCCAAGGATTGAATTGTTTTGAAAATCTTATCAGAAATAGGTTGTCCTATGGAATTATGTTTGGAAAGCAGCCATGCCAACCACTATAGCACCAACACACAGATTTATTTTTGGAATCTCAGCTGTCCTACTGATCAGCTTATACTGCACATGTGTCTGACTGTACTACCTCTAGTGTCTTCATTATCATAGATTGCAGAAGTTTCTGAAAATTAAACAAAACAAAACATGAGTCCCCCAGCTTTCTTTTTAAGATTATTTTCCTGATGTTGTTTTATATGAATTTTATTTATATTTTAGATGAATTTTAAGATTTGCATGCAAATTTCTACAAGGAAGGCTGACAGGAGTTTAACTGTAATAGTGTGAAATCCATAGCTTTAGTTTGGAAATAGTGCCATTGAACCAAAAAGACAGTGAGTTTTGTGATCTATGAACATAGTATGTCTTTCTGTTCTTTTAGGTCTTATTTTCTTTCAACTCTATTTTACCGTTTTCAGTACACAAGTCATACTTCCTTTGTCATATTAATCCCTAAATAGTTTGTTCTTTCACATGCCACTATATAGTTGTTTTCTTGATTTCATTTTCAGATAGTTAATTGATAATATATAGAACCACAAATGAATTTTAATATTTTAATTATATTATAACTGAAAAATAAAAGTAAAATTACACATATACAAGTTGTGAAGTTTCCATACACGCATATATTGTGTGCTGCAGGAAACAGCCTACGAGCTGACCTCAGACCTGACCAGGGGATGATGAATATGAAATATAAAAAGACAAAAAAAATTAAAATCTGGGGACCAGGGGCTCAGTCTCTCCCGGACACAGAACCCCGAAGGACTGGCATGCCTTGGCTTTATTCACTCAGGTTTGGGCACGAGCAATTCAGCGATCACAGGACTCACGCGTCTCCCAGCCCCATAGTCTTCTCCGGATGAGCAGCTCCACCTTAGTGCTTCTTTCCCTTTGCGGCATGTCAGCACTTGTACCTGAACTCTCACCCCAGTGCTCACCGAGTAGGTCATCAGGCTTCACTCCTCACATCTGGTGCCCATAGTGTGTGCTCAAAACAGGATCCATACCTGTTTAGCCAAACGCGTTTATGATAAGAACATTAAAAATCTTCAGTTATAGCTTTTTGAAAAGTATAGTACATCGTCATTATCTAATGTTATCTTCCCATGTAGTAGAATTTCCTATTCTTACACAACTACTAGTTATATTCATTAATCAAACTTTTCCACTCTTCTTTCTCTGCTACCATCCCCAGGCTCTGGTAAGACATTTTACTCTGGTACATTTTACTCCAAATTTCTATGCATCCGACTTTTTTAGATTTCTTGTGGGAAAGAGATCATGTATTACTTGTCTTTCTGTGCCTGGCTTGTTTCACTTAACATATTTGCTTTATTATTTCTAATTGTCTTTTAGTATATTCTGTAAGATTATTTCTATACAAGACTGCATGATTTAAAACTAGAAATAGGTCTATAATCCTATCTCAATTGTTTCTTTTATTTTCTCTCTCTCTCTCTCTTTTTCTGTTGTTGAGTTATCTCCATTGGAATACTCAGATTTTTGTGAGTTTCAATTGTGTGTGTGTTGGGGGGGTTGTTCTTTTTTCTTTTCTTTCTTTGTTTTTTTTTTTTTAAGGATTTTTGAGACAGGGTCTCACTTTGTAGTTCAGGCTGGCCCTGAGCTCAGCCTCAAACTTACATCACAGCAATCCTCCTGCCTCTGCCTCCCGAGTGCTGGGATGACAGGCGTGAGCCACCATGCCTGGCACTGTGGTATGTGGTGCTGATTGCTGCTGGGCATGAGTCTCCATGCCCAGTATTGTTATGTGGTCACTGAGGATCAAACCTGGGTCCTTGCACTTGCAAGACAGGCGCTGGAATGACTGAACTAAATCCCCAGCCAGTTGTGGTTTTTTAAAAATATCTCTTCTCAGACTGAGCATATTCCCTTCTATTTCTATTTTTTAAAAATTTATCATGAAAAGTCATTAGGCTTTGTTATATGCTGTTTTGTATTTATGTTAATAATAATATAGTTTCCTCTACATAAACTTGTACTACATCACATAATGATGTAATATATCTCACATATATCATCATGTGTTCCTGGGGCAATCCTTGCTTGTTTATTGTACATAAATATTCATATGCTGATGAAATTTGTTGGTGTTTTTTCAATATCTTTATATCTATATTAACATAACAAATATGAGTCTGTAATTTTCATGATATAGTATATGTGTGTGTCTGTTAACTCACTGAATCCTCATAGTATTTTTATGAAGTATATATTTTTCACATGCTCTCAAACACACATACAAACACAAAAAGCAAATCTAATGATTTTCTACCATAAATAATGCCCCCTTTGGATTTAACTATGCTTTTGAAAATGTTACCAGAATTCTCCTAGTAACTCATCTTTAGAACATAAGAGCCAAGTATATTCCTAGACATTCTTACATATTTGAGCATTAAACTAAACAAGGAAAAGAGAAAGAAAACTCTTGCTTTCATGGAGACCCAGAAACTGCTCAAATAATCACATAATGACAATTTCAACAGAGAAAAGCAAACAAGAGTAAAAGAAAAGCAGAATTTCTAGACGGAGAGCAGAGGTGGGGGTCCAAGAGGGAGTCTTTATGAAGTGAGCTTTCAAGGAGACACAAGTCAGGAAGGAGACATGTGATATCTGAGGAAAGTTATTTCTGTGCACACAGAACAGCTGGTCCAAGGCGCTAAGGGGGCAAGGAACCTGGAAGTTTTCAGAACACTATGGAAGCCCAAGTGGCTTGGACAGAATGGAGAAAGGTAGATGAGGAGATGAGGTCAGAAAGCAAGGTGGGCTAGTCATGGATCATCCTATAGGTTTTTATATGAATGCTAGACTTGGTTGTAAGCAGATCCGATAGTATTGAATGGTTCTGAAGAGCAGTGAGCGTGCCTAGATTTACATACCAAAGATCATTGTTCCTGTAGGGACAGACTTTAGAAGTTAAGTGGAGAAACAGAGAGAAGCGTGGCTGAAAATGGGATTGTGGTGGTTAAGGTTAGAAGTACAAGATACTTCCCTGGGTGACACTAAAACAAACGGCCTCACTCTTCTTTATCTCTTATAGCTCTCAAGAAGAATGGCAGGTTGTTCCGAGAATGCACTACCCTGAAGTAAGCGGCGGCTGACTGGAAGAGCCTGAGATGTTCAGCTGCTCCTAGAACAGGTTGTCTGCAACACTTGTGCTCAGTGTATCTTGTCATCCTAAAGTTAAACTCCAGGACAGGCTTCCTTCCAGAGCAAGTGAAGTGAATGCAAGTGAGGTCCTGTCTGCCTTGGGCATCTTCCCGGAGCATCAGGGGAGCATCTTTCCACGAGTCTCAGGTTTCTATCACTTCGTGCTGCCTGTCTGTAAATAGTTTAATTTGTTTTGTGAATATTCTGTCTTTAAAAGACTCATGCAAGTGTTATAAACTGCCCCTGGGTAAGGATTGTGGGAAAGGAGTTTACTGTCATTCCTGAGCCTGGAGTAAGTACCCAGCAAGCCTTCTATTCACAAAGTTGGTAGGATGTGGACATAGCAGAAGAGTTGTCCCCTAGACAAAGGACTGAACTGACTTTGATTATTTAAACTGGTCTTCTGGGAGGACTGCATGTTGGGAAGTTAAACATAATGTTCATGCAGAATATATTAGCATCTGATTATGGGGAAACTTCCACTACATGCATTTAAAATAAAACATTAGTTAAATGGTACTCATGTCATGAGCTGATTTGGCTTAAAGACAGACCCCGAGATGGAGTGTAGGGTGCAGGGTAAGCATCAGAGATTAGGATGGCATTTATGCCTGCGGAATCTGAAGCCTCAGCTGCACCTGAACAGCCTTTTCCACTCATCTGTGAACTTTCAGTTTCTGAATAGTGTAGTTGACAATATGACCAAGGAATTCCCAAAATTATGGGGATGCTTCCATTTCTATGTGCTGATCTAATATGTAGCAGCTTGTGAGTATGCATCAAACACTAGGAAGTTTTGATAGAGATTCTTCAGGTAAGAAAATTAAATCCACATCCAAAATTTTAGTAAGCGCTCCTGTCAGATTGAATTTCTAGGATTTCAGGATAAAGAGCCAAGATGTTATCAATTCTCCATCACTTACCTGGTCAATTTCCTTGTATCTGGAATGGTGTGATGTCAAGGATATGGTGTCCTGGTTACTTTTCTCACTTATGACACAAAGCATGAGGCACCCAAAGTCGAAGGGTGGGGGTCGGTTTGATTTACAGTGTTTAGAGGTTTTGGACCATTATTGACTGGTTCCAGGAAAAAGAGGTAGCAGAAGGGAATCACAGAGGAAGAAAATCAATTCATGGTGTGGCAGGTAGAAGGCAGAAGGTAAAAAGAGCAGAAAGCAGCAGCCCTCTTTCTGTCCCTTACACTCTAACTGGGCTACATGCCCTTAGGCTAGGCAGTACTCATACTCAAGGTAGGCCTTCCCATTATCTACAGCTAGAACTATACCAAAGCAGTCAGTGGACTAATTTAGTGATTACATACTCTTAATTTCAGTATTATACACTTGATCTCAGCATTAAATAGTCTAGATCTAGGCACTTCTGGGAATCCCCATGTATGACCACATGAGGCCAAAACATTCTTAACTCATCTGCTAATAAATTGACCACAATGAGATTATATAGGTAAGTTTAATTTAAGGTATTAGTGTGATGGAGATAAATAAAATGGTTCACTGGCCAGTTTGCTTTTTGATTTGTTCCCTTTTAACTTTGGATGTTATATATTTGTGTCTGTAATAATAGAAAAGTAGCTAGGAGAGAATTTGATAGCAGGGAAATAGGGTCATTGCTGTGACATCACCTGGCCATATGGTTCAAGAGCTTTTGTACTCGATCATGGGAAGGGAAGATTTAGGATGTGTTTGGAGATGTCTGCTTAGTAAGGAGAGCTGGAGCATTGTAGATTGTACTGTATGGTAGAATCTGATCAGAACTCGAAAGATAGGAAGGCTGTAAAGACTAGACTTGGGCGGTCTCTGCTGAGAAGAAGGGCTACATTGGCTGCTGGGCTCCTCATGATGTGTGTTTTGCTGTGGCAAAGTTTCTGCATTTTACTCACATCCAGAAATTTCCTAAAACTGCAAATAAGGAAAGCAGACTAATTCCTCTGGCAGAAAACAACTCAAGAGAGCCTAAAATTCAGGTGGTGGCATAGTTGTTATATTGGGGGCTTTTAGCCAGATTTGTGTTGAGAGTCAAGAGCAAAAATACAAACAGACTTATTTTAAAATGCAGTGAGTTGGCAAGAAAGGAAGCTCAGCAGAGCTGTGGACCACAGAAACAGAGCAGAGGAGATCTTGATGAGAAGGAACTGGAGAATATAAAAACAGTCAGAGCGTTTCACAAGAAGCAGAAGGGCTCCACCATTCACAGCTTCAAACTGCAAAAGTGGAAAATGTTGCTTTGAGAAGAGAGAGCCAGAGCACCATGTTCTAGGAAGGAAGCAGCCTGGTTAATCCGATCCTCAGAACTGGATTCAGAGCACTCAGCAATCCAGGCCCTCGACCTCTACAGCTGAAAGAGAGTGAAGACAGTCTACTGCTGCAGCTGGTAACAGACCTTGGCACCATCCATGTGGCACTGGTTTGAGGTGGTAAGTGTGTGGGTCCAAGACACTTCCACTCAGAGCTCTGGGAGGCCAGGCGGTGTGTCCCTGGCTGGAAGCTCCATGAAGCTGTGGCTCTGAAGCCTAAGGTAAAGTGAAGACCCTGGAAGTTTGGTTGATCCAGGAGCAAGAGTCCTTTGAGGAAAAATGCAAGAAGGGAGAAGACGCATCTCAAAAGAGAAGCCGTGGGAGCTACACCTACCTGCAGTACTTTGGGATTTAGAGCTTGTGAGGGTGCTGGAGTGCTGGGAGTGGAACTGTGAGATTTAATGTTTGCCCTGCTACATCATAGACTTGTTTTGATTTCATTCTTTTATAACCCTCTGCATAGAATTTTTGGTAATGTTTATCTTCAGCTGTTGTATGAAGGAAGTATTTAATTTTTTTCATTGGTACAGGGCTTGCAGCTAAGTTTGCCTTAAACTCAGAGGACACTTTGGAAATGGACTTTTCAGCAACATTGAAACTGTTAGGACTTTTGTGACTCTTAGAGATGAGCTAGATGCCTTTCACATAAAAGAAGGTACATGAGACTTTGGAGGTTCAGTGGTGGAATGTTATGATTTGGGTCTGGATATCTTCCCAAATCATCATGCGGTCAGAGGTGGCTGAATCCAGAATGTGTGATGCTGAGATTGAGGGCATGTGATTGTTAAACCACATCATGTGAGTGGTTGGCTTGTCATTGCCCTAATCCCAGTAGGGACAAGATAAGTGGGCATAAAGAAGCTGTTCATGACGCTTGCTGCTTTGCTACCTTCCATCCTCCATGAACTATCCTCTATGATGCCCATCTGCCTTGTGAACCTTGCTTTGAAACCAGTTGATTATGGATTGAAACATCTACAAATTGTGAGTTAAATAAACCTATCCTGCTTTAACGCTGGATCTTGTATATTTTGTCTCAGCAAAGAAAAAAAGTAACTCAGAGCTAAGTGAGGCTTTAGGACTACACAAGTTATAACACTATCAAATCAACATCTGCTAATAAAAGGTTCCCTCTAAGATGATGCATTCTGGCTAAGGTTAAGGTATCTGTGTGACAGTGGTTAAAAAAAAATGCTTCTCTGGCCAGGTTGCTTTTGATTTATTCTTATTTGTACTTGATCTTGGATGTTTCACTTTATTTATTCCAATGAATGGTCATTGCTAACTCTGCCTATGCAATAACTTGATAGGGCTTTCACAATGCAGCTTGTAGACACATATTATCCTATGCTCAGAGTTTTAGTCTTCACCAGGCCATGACTGTGCCTTAGAGGTTGATTTTTGAGTGATAATCACGCTGTATTGGATGGTAAACCTTGCTCCACAATTCTAGAAGGCATATTTTTATATTTAGTTTGGACCTTGGGGACAACTCGATTTATCCCTTTGCCTATATGTCCACAGTTAAATAGGAGAAACATGGTTATTATATTCAATAGTTTTTTAAGCATACAAACAGTGCCCTTTGCCAGTATACAATTACCTGAGTAAATGTTCATAGTTATACTTAGGAATGGATGCGAAAGTCATTAACATGTTTATTGATCAAGATCATTTTTCTTGGAATCCCTGCACCTTTTTCTTGTCTGAAAACTAGCTAAGATAAAGAAATAGGGCAAGGATGAACAGCACAGTGAACTATACATCACTATACCATACTTCCTGGAAACTAAATATTCTGTTACGTGACCATGTCCTTGTCATTATAACTAGATGAATTAAATTAATTTTAATTAGAAAATTAAATTTTCTAATTAAAATTAGAAAATTATCATGGGTTACCTGATTGAGCTGCATTGAATCAGCCATTACAGAGAACTTTCTCAGAGTGAAAGATGCACATACAGAGGAAGGAAAAGAACATGCAATAAAGAAAAGTCTAAGAGATTCCAGAAGTGAGAATTCAGTACATTGATGATGGTTCTGGTATGAGTAGGCAACATGTAAAAACCAGAAAGAGAACTCTAGGAGATAGAGGCCATCTTCATTTTAAGATCAACGAAACATAGCAAGTTCAGCCATATGATAATAAGGAAATAGATTTGGTTGACAGTGTGACTTTGTTTGAATAGAGATTTATCACCAGAATCCCAGAAAAAATCCAGCCCTGTTATGTCTTCAATTTCATGTTTTTGAGAATATAAACAAAGCAAAAACTCAGCTAAATCATTTTGTAATCAGTGTTTGAAACTACAAGATAGTGGAAAGAGAGTTTGTTATTTTGAGCACATAAATTTGTGTCCATTGGATGCAACAGCAAGGGAGATTATTAATTGCTTTGTGATGATACTCTTTAACCTTCTGATTATAATTTTGATAATATAAATGGTATAATACCCATGTTTCCTTAGGGACTCCACAGTCTACTGACTGTCTCCTAACTTTCTGTGGGTCATGCAGGTGATCTAGTGCTGTAACCTTGCCACCATTACAATAATTGCTTTTCCCTGAGGCTTCTGATACTTAAATGCCACCACCTGGTTTCTATATCTGTGATTCTATTATTCTCATTTCTAAAAATGAATCTTGTTCTATGGCAGGCTTTCTTATATCAGACTTGCCCTACTTAGAATACACCACTGAACTTCTGATTGATGCAGGTGCCTCTCTTAGAGAATTCCTCTTAACCATGATGAATCAAATGCCTCAGGGCATTCATAATCATCTTCAAGGTCTTTTAGCCCTGTGTAATGATGCTGTCTTTGCATGACCATTTCTACCATCCATTAACCCTTTGTATCATCTATTACAGCAAATTTGGTGTTCATCATCACTAAGGATAGCCAATCATTTATTCCATGTGCCTAAGAGCCACTCCATCGGTGACTTAGCACAATCTCCTGAAGTTTTCTCCAAGGTTGGAAATTGTACGCCTCAGGTAATTGTTCTCAGATTACAAACTTGTAGAGAACAGAGGAAAGGAATGTAACTACAACCTTTGCAGTTAAGTTCTAGTCTTCTGTGAGTCTGACAGCACAAGGCAAAATAATTAATTAATTGACAGAAATAAGACAGAGAAAAAGCGAAGCTTGGGCCTGATCTGTGCTACTCTAGGAAGCAAAGATGGCAGAACCCAAGCTTGCTATACCTTGCTAAACAGCCAGCGGTGTACCAGGTCACTCAGAGGGCAGTAGTTTTGGTACATCAGGAGTAACAAATCTCACAGGCCAGCCAGAGAACAGCATGTTTGGTAGATTAAAAATAAGGAGTTACGGGTGGGGGAGTTAGCTCAGTGGTTCCAGCACCTGTCTCACCACGTGCAAGGGCCCGGGTTCGATTCCCCGGTAACCACACACAATACTGGGCATGGAGACTCACGAACAGCAGCAATCAGCACCACATACCACAGTGCCGGGCGTGGTGGCTCATGCCTGTAATCCTAGCACTCAGGAGGGAGAGGCAGGAGGATTGCTGTGATGTGAGTTTGGGGATGAGCTCAGGGCCAGCCTGAACTACAAAGTGAGACCCTGTCTCAAAAAAACAAACAAACAAAAAATGAGGAGTTACATAGGTGAGGGTCTCAGTGTAGTTCTTCCCTGGAGCATCACAGCACCTGGGACCACTGGGATCTTTCCTGTTCCTGGAGGCGAAGATAAAGAGTCAAGTCCTCAAGTCCGGATATGTCATAGCTGGTGTTCAGGCAGGAAAGTTTGACCCAGTCATAGTCTCAATTCTCCAATTAACTTTCCCAAATAGGATTGTTCTCAACACAAA
>PVIR01018828.1:0-32695 GCA_004026965.1 Petromus typicus | reverse complement strand
GCAACCAGTACCACATGCCACAGTGCCGGGCGTGGTGGCTCACGCCTGTGATCCCAGCACTCGGGAGGCAGAGGCAGGAGGATTGCTGTGATGTGAGTTTGAGGCTGAGCTCAGGGCCAGCCTGAACCACAAAGCGAGACCCTGTCTCAAAAAAAAAAAAAAAAAAAAAAAAAAAAAAAAAAAAAAAAAAAAAAAAAAAAAAAAAAAAAAAAAAAAAAAAAAACAACAAAAACAAAAAAACAAAAAAACAAACAAAAAAAAAGGTCTGTCTTCTTACTTCCTATTATCTATCTTTTACCTTGTTCTTTATACTCTGACTTTCTATATAAGAGAAATCATGTGATATGCAAGCTCATGTGTTTGATTCATTTCACTTAACATTCTGGTCTCAAGGTGCACCCATTTTCCTACACATGCCTCCAGTTTAATCTTCCTCATGGTGGCGTAGTGCTCCATCGCGTGTAAATACCACAGTTTATTTATGCTTTCATCTGTTGATGGACATATAGGCTGCTTTAGCTGCTATGAGTTGCAGTGTTATATACATGGCCACGATGCCTCTCCGTAATATTATGTCTTTAACTCTTTGGGGAAGATAGTTGGAAGGGGAATAGTTGGGTTGAATAGAATTTCTAGTTTCAGTTTTCTGAGGAATCTCCATGCTGATTTCCACAGGGGTTGTACAAGGGGGTCTCTGGAAATGCAGATCTATGCACAGCCCTGCAATGGGTCCCTTGCTTTGTGGAGGGTTAAATTCAAGGCCCTTCATGCAGTAGCTGATGTTCTTCATGACAGGGGCTCATCTGCCTCAGGCTTCATCACCTGCTGTGTACTCCCACAGTGCACACACACACACACACACACACACACACACACACACTTACACAAACACACACCCCAAAATGCATGTTTTAACCACATCTAGTCACTGCCTACACTCCAGAGGCACAAGGCTCTCAGGCTCTGTGCTTTCACTTCATCTAAAGCCACTACCTGACTCCTTCAGTGAAAACAAAAAAGATGTCATAGACTGGGAGCATCTGAGCTGGACCTTAAAGGATGAGTAGGAGTTCTCTGGTATGAAGGTCCCTCTCCATGTGCTTCCATAGCAGATATGTTCCTGTCACCACTGACAGATTAGAAAGTTCTCAGAATCTATTTACACAGCTTCCCTGGAGGGTCCGAGCTCTCAGCTGAAAACATCCTGCTTCTACATCCTCTAGCCTCAGCACCTGTCAGGTTATATACCTGGTCCAGCATTGCTGCCTGACTATTGTGCTCCCTGGAGCAGAAAAGCATTTGACCAGAATCGTGTTGCAAGGTGAAAGAGGGGTGGGGGGAAATGAAGCTCTGGAAGACACCATATGCAAGTCGGTGCTGAAGAAGGTAAAGTTCAGATGGAAAGGGCAGAAGATGGACCTGTGGACGGGATTGTGCCAGTGCATCTGATTCCCAACTTGTCTGGAGTAGGAGAGCCTCAGAGAAGTCAGACATCACGGAGTGCTGTTCTCCCTAGTGGATTCATCCATGGATGTTCAAAGCTGAATGTGCTGTTAGAAGATGGGACTGATTGGAAGTGGGTCACTGGGGCATGTCTTTGAAAGGTAGATCTCTTGATGCCACTTGTCCCCTTTGTTCTGCTTCCTGGTTACCATGAAGTGAGCCACTTTGCTGCTCCATAGCCTTCTACCATGATAGTCCTGACTTGGAACGAGTTTACCATAGACTGAACCTTCCAAAACCATGAGCCAAGGTAAAACTTTTCCTCTTTTAACTTGTGGATGTCAGGCATTTGGCCCCAATAGTGAGAAAGCTAATATAAAGATGGATAGCCGCAATCTTCAGGCTCAACAGCTTTTATTTCCTGGGTGCAACTTATCTCTGCTCTCTTTACTGTAGACTCCATGCCCATTGGACTGGTCAGCAATATCTCACCACCCATGCACACCCAATAATGCTAATGAGGGATGATGATAAAAAATAATAATTCGAGCAGATTAGTGCTCGTTCCCAAGCTGAGAATCAATGTATCTTCCCAAGGGTACAAGTTCCAAAATAAACTTAGGACAGTGGTTGAATTTTCATTTACTCATTCAGCAAACAGGGCACCTTCCATACTCCAGAACCTGTGCTAAGTGCCAGGACAACAGACACGAACCCAAGTTGATCCTTCTGACCTCAGGGAAGAAAGCAGCCACGTAGACTAAGAATCAACAGGATTGTCTCAGTCCAGAACCCAAAGGAGGAGCTCAGATGAGGAAAGGAGGTGGCATTTTAGCTGAGCCAGAAGGCAGAGAGGATGGCTGCAGGAAGAGGAGCGGAGAAAAGTGTCCTCTGCATAGGACATGGCATGAGTGATGGCCCATCTAACTCTCTGCCTTATTTGGTACTGCTGTTATAGCTTGTCAATAAATATTTTCTGCTTTAAAGGAAAAAAAGTAAATGGCATTTAGAGCCTGGAGCATATTAGAAAGGTTATAGTGATAGATGGGCCACCAAAAAGGAGGAGCGGCAGGGAGGTGGATAACGTTTCCGGCCTGGACTGTGTGCTAAGGAATTTGGACTTTATTCAACAGGAAGCTGAGAAGGGCTCCAGGGCCAGAGGACCCAGGTAAAGGGAGTAGAAGACGGAAGTGGGGAGCTGGCTGTTTCTCAGATCCGAAAAGAGGCCCCACCCAGTGTTCCCAAGGCCAAAAGGGTCACCCATCCTTCCAAGGCAGACTTCAGCTCACAACAAATCGCCTCCTTCTCATTGTTTCCCTTTGCCAGTAAGGAAAGAAAATGCCTTTGGTGTCTTCCCACAGCTGTGCTGTTCACACACACTCTGCCCAGTAGGGACAAAGGCACTGGGAGGCTCGCAGCTGGTGGGGCCTGGCTCCTGCTCTGTGCAACCTGGGAGAGCATCGTGCCCCAACAACAGTGTGTGGCAATCACTAGGCCTGGATCTAATCCACCAGGAAAATTTCCTCCAGTGTGGTGTTAAAAGGGAAAGAAAGTTCAGACAGCAGGAGGTGGAAGCCATCCTAAAAGAATGGGAAGCAGCCTCTGGCTGTGCCCTATGGCTCATGGGCAGGCCAGTTATGCAAACGAAATGTCTGTCTTATCTGGTCTAGCTTTATAAGGCGTCAATAAATATTTTCTATTTTAAAAACATGGTTTGGCTTCCTTGAAACATTTACTCTCCCGATATCAAAATCTCTAAAGCTTGATGACCAATTTTTCTTAACAGCTGATAGAAATCCAAAGGGAAATAGTGAATTTTGCAAAATGCAGCACCTCCCCCTAAAAACTCACAGCAGCACTGAGCCCCTCCCAGGCCCCTTCTCCCGAGCCCCGGAAACCTCCCTGCCCTTGGCAGCCCCGGCCGAGGAGCCCTACTCCTCCCCAGATCCCCACCATCTGGCATTTCTGTCTGCAAAGCTCAGGCCCTGCTACCCTGGGCTGCCTGCCCACCCTGTGGATGGAGCCCAGGCACTGCTAAGGATGGCTGTGGAGCTGGGCCTCCTGCCTGCCTGGTAACTAGATGCGCATGCGCTCATGTGCTCTCTCTCTCTCTCTCTCTCTCTCTCTCTCTCTCTCTCTCTCTCTCCTCTCTCTGTCTCTCTCCCCTCTCTCTGTCTCTCTCTCCCTCTCTCTCCTCTCACACACATACACACACACACACACACACACACACACACACACACACACACACACACACCACCCAGGGCCCCGCCCGCCTCCTGGCTCTGCCACTGCAGCACAGGCCAGGCCTATTCCTTTGCCAGCTCTTCCCAGCACCACCTTCCTGCACAGCAGCCAAAGGGAGCAAATGTCAGGGAGGCAGTGAGGCCCGGAAGCTGCGCCTGCCAGCAGGACTGGAGGGAGGAAGCAGGCCCCAGGGAGGGCGGCAGGCAGGTGGCAGAGGGGCCTCATTTGCTGGGCCATCTGGCGCGAGCCAGGGGAAGGCCCCCAGCTCCACTGCCGAGGCCCTCCCCCCACATACTCGCATAGCCCTTCGCACACATGCTTACACCAACACAGGCACTCTTTGTAGAGCCCCAAATGCACACGCCTACATACTTGTGCAATTCCAGGACCACAGACACCCATATATGCCTGTGCATAAATGCACACACCTGAGTACTCCATCACACAAACACATGCAATCCCACATACTGATACATCTTTACTTCCTTGCACATGTGTACACCTGTACAGACACTGGCGAGCAATGAAATACTCAGGCTCCATGACCCTCCCCCAGAATCCAGAAGGCCATGCATGCTTGAGCCCCTTGTATAAATGGGGTAGCACTTGCAGTTACCTGGGATAAATCCTCCTGTACATTTTAAATCTCCCTAGTTGTCCCACAACATCTGACGCAATGCAGATGCTGTGTAAACAGGAATAACAAGAAATGTCTATGCCTGTTTGGGACAGATGCAATTTTTTTCAAATGTTTTTGATCTAAGATTGGTTGAATCTTTGGATTAAAAAAAAAAGGTGGATTTTGAGGAATGATCATATACACACACTCTATTCTCTGTGGCTCTGTGTGTGTGTGTCTGTCTGTCTTTCTGCCCCACCTCATTCTCACACACATACTTACACCCCAGGGAGAGGATCAACCTGAGGTCCCCTGCAGTAGCAGTGATTCCTGCTGCCTTCACCCACCAGAAGTCAGTATGAGGGCGTGGGGGGGTACCCTGCTGCCTGTTTTTTATTTCCTTCTATTTTCTTTATTGCAAATAACAACAAAGATCCTGCCCCATACATACCCAAGGTGGCCCAGTCTGGAATATGTCCACCACTCAGTTTTGTCACCACTCCACCCTACTGCAGTGTCCAAGTCACCATGTCTGTGCTGGGGAAATAGGCACAGGAAGCTTCTGAGAGTCACACCAGCTTTTGGATGCTTCTGGCTCTGTGTTCAGAATTCATTTCCTATCACCATCATGTCAGGCTTCAGATGCTCGGCCTCAGTTCCCCCCTATGTTTCCTTCACCTTCCGTATCCTCCCCACCACCCAGCTGTCCTGTGGGGCCAGGCCAACCTGCCACTCTGGTTAGGAGAGCAAGAGGAGGCAGAGACTCTGGGTAGGAGCTCAACATCAGAGTGAGATTGCGGTCAGTGACAGTCCTCCTGCTCTAGGGAAGCTAAAAATGGAAGTCAGAGATGAAGGCAACCAGCAGCACTCTGTGCTTTCCAGCCCAAACATGTTGCCAAAGTAGGACCTGGACCGCAACAGGGAAGGGGAGAGGATGGACTCGTGTTTCTGGAGACCTCCTTGACCTGGGACGTTGCTAGGACACTATTGATGACTGCAGAGAAGATGGGGCTCAGGGGTTAGACTCACAGCTGCCCCACCCCTGTGCTATGTGGCAGTAGTTTCTTAGCCTCTTTAAGCTAAGAAAGGGTCATTCGCTATCTCAGCAGGAAACTGTGGGCTCTGATATGGCAGTGCCTGAAATCCGGTGCCCGGCACATACTAAGAACTCAGTACAACTTGACTATTTTAATCGTGTTACCTAGTATCCGCATTTAAAATTTTATTTTTTAAAGATATAATCTGGGCAAGAACTCTACTTTCCTTTTTTAAATGAAATAAAAAGGTGCCCATCAGCTAACACAGCTGCCAGGCTGGTGACTGTGACACGATTCTGTTCCCCACGCCCAGTGGTGAGGAGGAAGCCCCTGCCCCCATGGGTTTAGATTCTCCCTCTGGAAAAGAAGAGGAAGTCTAAGCACTACATAGGCAAGTAGGTGGAAAATGAGGACATCAATCTACATCCCTTGCAAGGGAGGAGAATGCGGCTCTGTGACACAAAATGCCTTGCCAAGGACACCCATCAAGAGCAGGGGAGGGACACGAGGACAGGTTGTCTTGATGTCAGTCTCACACTCCTCCCTCCGCACATTAGCAGTAAGGACTCCATTTCGGAGCCAGTGTAAATTCTGGCAAATTGGAGGTGTGTGTGGGTTCCTCAGAGCAGCCACAGAGGGTGACAGAGCTGTTCAGATTGGAAATTTAAAAGCTGAGAACATGAATAAAGAAGATAAAATGAGTTTTGATTCTCCCATCCATAAACACAGAAAAATACATAAACAGCCCAAGAATGACCTCGTGGGAGATAATAGCACTATCCATTTTTGCAGGAGGGGCTACAGAACAAAATCCATGAGATTCATGCCATATTTCTAGATTTGAAGAATGACTGCGGAGGAAACGTTCATTCTTCCAACTCAGCAGCACGTGACTTGAACCAAGTCTAATCAAAATCCTAAGGGAATTTCTTTAGAACATGGAAAGGTAATTCTAAGTGTCGTGTGACGAATGAACAAAAGTAGATGAGAAAATATTGAACAAAGAAACATAATAATGGGGAACTAAATTTACTGGCGTGAAAGCTATCCACATCTTCAGAATCAAGACAGCAGTGATGGAACAAGAACACGCAGGTCAATAAAGCAGAATATGTAGCCAGAAGCAGGCACAGGCACTGTGAGAACTTAATATTGAATCAAGGATGCTTCACAAGCTTGTGAGAACTACTTGATCATTCAATAAACAGAGTTTATTGGGTCCTTGGGAGAAAATCCTGTTGGAGCTTCCCTCACAGCATTCTATCAAAAAGAAAACAAGAAGAAAAAACAACTGAACGTTTGTTTGAGTTCTTTGTAAACTCAAGGAGTGGGAGGAACCACAACAGAAAAACTCAGGACTCAACTATGTGCGTATGTGAAACTTCAGACAGGCAAGACTCATCACACAACAATGGTGGAGGCAGGAAGGTGGGAATGATGTGGCCAGAGTCATTTCTTGCATGATCTCTCTGCTTTTGTGAGTGTTTGAAAATGTTCATGATGACACATAGGCTTTAAGTTTTAAAACACATAAATCTAATAAGCAAACAACCAAAGGGAAAATTATATCTGCTGCCAATAAAGCCCACAAGTCACCACCATCTTTAAAGTATAAAGAGTGTCTCCAAATAACTGGCATTCACTGTAGCATCAGTACATAGGAGGTGACCATGTGTTGGTGACCCCTGTAGTATCTTTACAGTGTTTGATTTCCATTGAAAGGTGACATCAGTGCATCCTTCTGTTTATGTCAGTGTTGAGGTCATGTGACCAAGCTTCTCCAATCAGGGCATCCCATTTTACAGCACGTGGTTTGGAAAGAGGCACATGACCAAGCCAGTCCAAACAATGATAAAAAATCTCTTTCTTTCTTGCAAGACTTTAAGGGGGCCCTAGAAGCTTCTGAGAGAACTGTGAGCCAGGATTGAAGAGAAGTCCTTGAGAATAAAACCTACACAAAGAAGCAAAACCAAGAAGTTGAGAGAGAGAGACAGACAGACAGACGGACAGACAGAGACAGAGAGAGAGTGAGTTCAGGAATATTTTTTGACTCCTGGATCAAGTTCTACTCGAAACCAAACAGTTTTGTTGAACTGACTAGATCAAGAAAAATTACCTTTGTCCTAAGTTTTCTATTACTTGTAACCAAAAGTGGGACACATCCAAGTACCCTTTCCCAGCAGGGGCAGAGGGTGTGTAAGCCAGTAGGTACAAGGAGTCTTAGGGCCCATTCCACTTCCCCTCCCTGAGGGTGGGGCTCCCACCTGCATCCTGCCCTCTTCTCTGACTTCTCTCCAGGATCCATACCCCCATATATCTCCCTCCTTCTGGGGAAATAGATCAGTGGACACCACCAGGACTCCTGCAGCAAGATGGACTTCCCACAGTAGCAGGATGCATTCAGCTGAGGATACTGAGATACACGGTACCTTGCTCTGGGCTATTATGATAGAGACCTAGGACCTCAACCCTGAAGTGTCCTCCCTTATCTCGAGATTGGACAACAGGGCGAGGGAACTGCAGTGGGCAACTAAATTGGAGGTAGTTAGTAGTCAGTGCTGCGGGGGGGTGGGGGTCAAACAAGGGAATCTGCTTCTCCAGCCTCCTGGGCGCAGCCTCCTCAACTCTGCTGCGCCAAAGTGGAGCCTTTGCAGTTCCTCCGGACAACACCAACTCTCACAACAGACAGTGCGATCAAAACACCTGGGACAGACCCCACTGCCAACCTCTCACCCACCGCAGGGCCTCCCTCAGCAGCCGCAGAACACCTGCTCCAGGGGCAGGGATCCTCCAGGTAGCTCAGTACCTGACGTGGTCTCAGGAGCCTAGAGCTGAGCCTGGGAGAGACTTGAGTCTCTTCCTGGCTCATGGCACAGGGCCTTGAAAGGCCAAGACATTCAGTGATCTCTGCAATTTCAGATCTCTCGACATTATATGAAAATGAACTTAAGCTAAATTTGCTTCCAAGAATCCCGCTTTTCTAAGACATCTCTTCTCTAAATGATTTCCTTTCCTGGTGGTGGTGGCTATCTGGATTGGTTTGGTTTGGTTTGGTTTGTGGTGCTGCACTTTGAACCCAAGATCTTTGAACTCAGCACTCAGCCTGTTTTAATTTTTTTTTTTTTAATTTTGAGATATTGTCTAAGTCACTACCCTGCCCAGGGTAGGCTCAAATTTGCATTTGTTCTGCCTCATCCTCCCAGAGTGCTGAGGTTATGGAGTGAGGCATCCACCACCACAACTCTTCCTAGTTGCTATTTTTCCATTCTTTCTAGTTATATTTGGATAATATTTCACAGAGGAAAAATGAGTGCAATGAATATAAATTAATCTGTACAATGTTGAAATGATCACCACCCAACTGAGGAGATAAAACATTATCCAGGAACTTGTATCCACCTAGCTAGCGCAGCTACATACTTTCCCCAACCCACAGGAGTCAGATCTTGAATTTTGTGGATATCATTCCTTTATGTTTTGAGCATGGTGTTTTCATACATGAATGAATTATAAAATTGGAATTGCACTACATGTGGTCTATATAGAATTGCTTATACCACTCAACAGTATGTTTCTGCGATGCAGCTCTGCGGTTCCAAATGGCTGGTGCTTGTTCATTCTAGCTGCTGAATATTCCTTTGTATAAATGCATCCTGATTTACATACCCATTCACCTGTCTGCAGGTAGCCGAGCTGTCCAGGTTTGTGTGCCATTTCAGATGTGCAGTTGTAAACGAGTGGGTGCACATTCCATGGTGCCCACTTGCAGGACTTTGTGGTTCCACACGCAGCCCTGGCACTGTTCCATCAGCAGATACTCCAAGTATTTGACTTCATCAGACGGTGCCGACTTGTGTTGCCGCATGCTGTCTTTCAATATGTAGCTGCCTGTGTGTGGTTGTACATTGCCACTGCCCAAGCGTTCAGACAGTGCATCGTCAGCCCCTGCCCATCCCTGGCCAGGCGCCCTCAGGTTGATGAGGCTGGAAAGGAGGAAAGAGAGCAGGTGACCAAGGTGCGGACTGCCAGGTCCTCCACACTGTCCCCTCCCCCACCTCTGGTCTTCTACATGGAGAGGGTGGGTGGGGAGATGCCCCACAGAGGGACAGGCAGTAAAGCACTTCCACAGGGCCAGGGGCAGCCATGGGGACCACTCTCACCAGGTCCCAGCGGAAGCCTGATACAGTGGAATCGAAACCCGAAACAACAACAACTGCCACCAGCAGATGGCTGTGTGAACAATTCGTGGTTCATCCACGCACGCGGCAAGTGACGCCTCTGAGGAGCCAGCAAGTTGTACTCACTGGAGAATCTCTACAAAAACCAAAAACAAACCCTACGTGCTAATGGTTAATGCTTTCTCACATCTAGAAAGTCTCCGCCCAGGACACAAAGTCCATGAGCTGCTTGGGATGGGAGGACAGGAAGTGATGACAAGCGGCCACAAGGAAAGAGTCAAAGTGCTGTATGTGTTCTTCACCACATGGCTGATAGTTTCCAGAGCCCACAGAGATCATCCAGTCACCACACGCTATCCCGCTCACTCTGTTGCAATACTGAGTTCTACTCTTGGGTATTAAGTTCATTAGGTAAAAGTGAATAATTTGTATGCACCTCAGAGTTGAAACCTGCTACAGACCTTCCCCCACCCCAAAGGTTACAGTCTGAAACCAACATTCCTATCTCTGCAGGAAAATTATTCTGGAAATTTCTGCAACACCTCAGTACTCCCTATTGAACTCAAAAGGATGATAATGACTTCAGGAAGAAAAAATACCCTAAGACTTCCCAGCTCTCCATGTACCAGTCTTCAGAGAGATTGGCTCCTTTGTACGGAGAAGACCCCTTCACTCCATGCTCGTCACATGCAAGGTCAGTGCACATATGTTGTTTTAAGAGTAAAAACATCCCCCATGCCTAATGTCCCAGGAAGCATTCCTAGTTTTTCTTTGGCTTTTTCTAAAGCAATCACTTAGTCAGGCAAAATGATGTCCAGTGTAATCCCAGTATGCTGGGGGATGAGGAAAGATCACAAGACGGAGTCCGAACTAACAAATTTAGTGGCTTAGGGAGACACTCAGTGGTATCTGAAAAAACTGTCAGAGGACATAGTTCAATGTGAAGATATAGGGTCAAGACCAAAGTAAAAAACTAATACAGTGGTTAGATAGATGATAAATTAGATTTTTTAAATATACATAGATACTTAGATGTATATAAAAACAAGTAAGAGGCCACTGATTTATGTAGTATGGGAAAAAAACAAAGATGGGTCATAGATTCTTATAAAAGAGAGGACTAAGACTATGGAACCTTAAGACATGACCTCACTTCCTTGGCAACATCCCTGAACAGAACCCTGAGGAATGCTTGTTAATGGACATCATAATCGAGTACCAGCATTTCCCAAGTCACTGGGCCAGAGACTCAACAGTAACCATGCTGAGCTGCTTCTCTGCTTCATGAGGCCATAGTCTCAGCACCCCAGGCACAGAAACTCACTGTAAGGATTTCAAGGACAGCTGACTCCATCCAGACACTGAAGGTCACATTGCAGCAGCCACCCCACTGTCCCAGATACCACAGGGAAGGTCTCTCTGGACTGACCACCAGTGACTAGAAAAAGCAAGGCACCCATGCACAGTCTCCACAGCCCATATACCAGTGGTACAGAAACTAGAAAGAGCCCAGGGCAAGTTTCACCAGGCCCAGAAACACCCAGTAGCTCTGGGCAGGTCTTCCCAGAGCCGGGCACAAAAATCCTGGTCAAAGAAGTCCAGGGTGGAAGACCAAAGTCACAGCCACCAGCCCCCGAGTGGCACTGAGAAGCTGAGTGTACATTCACCGGGGCTCTGCCACCACTCTTGGAAATAACTTGCAGAAGTCTGGCCGGTGTGGTCAGTACAGGCATCAGCCCGCACTTGCTCATGGAGCCCGTTGTGCCAGTTTTCCTAGACAGCCAACCTTTCTACTGCCCCTTCATCCCGAGCAACTCTACAGCTCACCTGTCTACCTGACAGGCCCTGACTGTGGGAAGAAATATCATGACAACACATTTTAAGACTTCCAACTCCTTTGAGCACCTTTACAACCAAATTTGAGACATGTTTTGAAGATGAACAGCTTTTCATCATAAAATTGGTGGTAGGTAAGGAAGGAGTTCTGGGGACCTTGGTTGGCTTTGGAAGAAGACTTTAGGCTTCTAAACTAAATAAAGATACTGAACTCTTTTTTTCAAAAAAAATTATCTTTATTGGTACATTATGAATACACATGATAATCGCATTCAACATGAAAAGTTTGTACCGGAATATGACATGACTTAATTCTCACTTTTTCCCTTTTCCCCCTGCCCTGCATCACCCAGCCCCCTAGATACACAATCTTTGTTTTCTTTTCTCTTTTTTATTGCCACATTCATTTTCCCCTCATTATTTACCCTTACACTCTTTCCTTTTAAATATTTTCTACTTCGCAATATTAACTATACATACTACAACTCATTTACAACTTCATATTCTCATATCAGAGAAAAGATATGATATTTACACATCTGTGACCTGTTTGTTTCGCTTATGAGGACATCCTCAAGGTACTTCCATTTGCGTGTGAATGACTCAATCTTATCATATTTAGTGGCAGAGTAATATTGCATACTATAAAAGAACCACATCTTCCTTATCCAGATACTGAACTCTTAATTCATTCATCCCCTTGTGTATAAGAACAGCCCAAACTACATTCTTTTTTTTTTTTTTCTTGAGACAGGGTCTCACTTTGTAGTTCAGGCTGGCCCTGAGCTCAACCTCAATCTCACATCACAGCAATCCTCCTGCCTCTGCCTCCAGAGTGCTGGGATGACAGGCGTGAGCCACCACGCCCGGCACTGTGGTATGTGGTACTGGTTGGTGCTGGGCGTGAGTCTCCACACCCAGTATGGTATGTGGTTACCGGGGATCAAACCCAGGTCCTTGCGCTTGCGAGACAGGCACCAGAACCACTGAACCAAATCCCTGGCCCCCAAAACTACCTTCTTTAGGAGATAAACCCATCTACCGCAAAGGACCAGGTCTCTGAAGAAAGCTTTATTATGCAAATGGTCACATTTTTCAAGCCAAAGTCTCAGCAAGTGACTCACTGTGCCACCAGGACCAAGAAGCCAGGTATGATAGTGTATCAACTGTGAACTCTGGGCCCATGCAAAATGCCACAAACTCATCGCAGTTGAATGTGGGCAGCATTCTATGCCACCAGAACCCATGACGCCAAAGGATTAACTACTCCATGGCTTCAGACCCTGAACGGACAGTACTTCCATATAATCCTTCAAGTCTTGAGGGTTTAGAACAAGTGGATAGAGAGGATGAGGCAGAGAACACCAAGGAAAGTGGCAAAGCATCCTGTTCAGGTCTTCAGGACTTTGATTTGCCCTGGGCAATAGGGTGAAATAGTTATGCAAAAATATATATTGGTTCAGTTAAAAAGACCAGATCTCATTTATACAATGAAAGCTGTGGGGAAAAAAAAGCTTGTCAGCATTGATCGGGAACAAACTGAGAAGTACGTTTTGGGGCAGTCATCTAACCATCCTTTGCTTGTTGGTCAGCACTCCTGCTTCCAGACAGAGAGCAGACTGTTCTTTGTTCTAGACTATGTCAGTGGTGGAGATCTAATGTTTCACATGCAGCAGCAAAGGACACTTTGGAAGGACACATTGAGCTCACTGACTTTTGGGTGTGTAAGGAAGGATAACAGCTAGGAGATACATTCAGCACTTTGTGGCTCCAGAAATTATAAGAAAAGATTCCAGTCTTAGTGGGGACTGCTAGACTCTTGGAGTACTGATATTTGAGAAGATGGTTGGAGAGCCTGCACTGCATCTTATTGAGAGCTTGGACAATCTTGATGAGAACTCTATCCATTTGTTATCTCTTCAAAGTTATTTTGGAAAGAAAAATTCACATATCATGTTGTGTGACTGTAAAAGCTGCAAGTGTCCCAGAGAGATTTCTGAACAGGGACCCAAAGGCATCATCAGGTTGTGATCCTCAGAGGGGATTTGCTGATGTTCAGGAACATCGATTCTTCCAAAATGTGGCACAGAATGAATCAAAAGCAGGTGGCACCTCCCTTTATACCGCCTATGTCTGGGAAATATGATTTGCACAACTTTGATCCTCAGTTTACTTACTGTCCGGCTCACTCTAGAGGATAAAAACATCATTGTGGGGCCAGGGATTTAGCTCAGTGGCACTGCATCTGCTTGGAATGCATAAGATCCTGAGTTCGATTCCCGGTATCACAAAATAGAAAAAATAAATGACAATGATGTTGTGAATAACACTGATCAATATAAATCTGCAGGTTCTGACTGTATCATTTGTCTTTCCATGTATGAGGAAGAGTGTGTCAGATTCTCATTTTTCAACTATCCTCTCTGCTTGTGTTGCCATTTAATACATAGAAAAACATGTTATCAGCCAGGATAGAATTATATAGAGAATCATAATTGTTCGGAGGCTAATTTTGATTTCTTCCTTGAAGTTATATTTAGATGCAATACTCAATTCTTATAGTCTATAATAGAGGATATTGAGGGTGTTTTTTTGTAGAGAGAGTTGCTTTTTCTGATTTGACCCAAGTAATGAGGAGAATCTCATCTATTAACCAAACCTGTAAACACATTCTTCCATTTATTAAGTGGAAAACAGAATGTGTAATATTTTTTCTTGTTATTTACTCCACAGGAAAAGAATCTCTCTTTTAAGTAGAATGTCTTAACCATGTTTGCTTCTCTCTAAACAACACTGTCAGTACTTCTAAGCCCCATTTTATGTAGTTTTCAGGGAAATCCAAAAAATAACTTTTTAATACATCCACAGCAAACACATCTCTTATAATTCCATCTACTTATTTTTTTCTTTAGTATGGTGACCCATGAAATAGTGGATTCATTTCAGGGGAAAAGTTCTTCAGATTATTTTTATTAAAATTAGTTGTTAAGAGCTTAAATAGTTACCAGACACAGCATTCTTCTGTTTATTTTAGCACCATGTTTATGCAAAAAGGACTTGAAAAGTAATGTGATCATCTAGCTAAGTTATGATGGCACAATCTCTGTAAAAATAAATTTTAGGGACACTACCTAGGTTTAAATTTAGAATAATTGGGACCAGGGATTTAGCTCAGTGGAGTTGTGCCTGTTTTGCAAGCACAGGGGCCTGAGTTTGATCCCCAGAATCACCAAAAATTAAAAATAAATAAATTGAGAGTGATTTAGAATCTTTAGGCATTTGATGAATTACTTTTTAATCTTTTTTAGATGTTCCATTTCATTGGAAATGTAACTTTTCTAAAGCGTATAGTCAAATGCTGTCTTTTTTTCAAATACCTAAGTTTAAAAGTAATGAAAACCTTAAAAAAAATGTTTGTATACATTCACATGTTTGAGAAGTATTTGTTAATGCCTGGAACTTGTTTTAAAACAAAAAGCAGTGTTCAAAATATAAATTTACAGAGAATTCTGACATGTCAGAAATATTTATATTTGTGATCTTTACTGTTTTATTATGTTTTCCCATACAAGGGATCAAACTCAGGACATCGCATTTGCAAGGTAGGTACGGTGTCACTGAGCTATGTACCCAGTCCCTATATTCATGGTGTGTAAGTGTTGCTCTTTCCCATAAGACATTTCAGTGAGTAGAATAATCACACAGGTAGTTTATTTATTATGTATATTACTGGGCCTACATTAGAATTCCTTTGGGCTTTTGGACCTCATTTTGAGGAACAGTAGAAACTATATTCATAGTAAAAAAAAAAAAAAAAAAAACTTCAAGATGGTCTAAGCAGCCAGTCATAACCTCATGAGCATTTTTTAATAGATTTTAAATGAATGACTTCCTTAGGTACTTTCCCTGTTCCCACCTACAAAATGTTATTAGTTTTGTACCAACGATGTTCATAACAAGCTTTTTTTTTTTTTTTGAGGGTGGTCTTTTGTTTTCTTAATTTTTTTAAGTAGTAAGATTTATTGTGTATATTTTATACAGAATTGCACTACAAATTGGTTTTTAACTGTGTTCTGTATTTTGTAGTCTTTAAGTGTCATACCACTTCTTTTTATATTAGACAAAAGTTCTCTCAAACTATTCACCAGTGGAATAAAGCAGTTTATAGTCAGAATGATTGGCATAGTGGTTTTCCAGGAAATAATTTCTTTTGCTAAAACCTATGGTCAGACCATTTTAAACATATGTAGCCCAGATTAAATATCAAGTACTATGGTTGTTCAGTGCTGATACAATTGCATTATAGATTTGTTTTATTTGTATTTTTTGTGTCAAATATTAGTTTGGTCATCATAATGTAATCTGTGTTTGTGTGCCTTCTATTTATGATTAAAATATTTAAATAAAACCTAATAAATAAATAAAATGTTCCCCGAAAGTTTCAAGTGCAGGGAGGTAGGGCCTGGTCAGAGTGGATGGGACTCTACATGTGTGACCTGAAAGGCTGTATTCTTGTCTCTGCTCCCACATTTTTCTTGGTTTCTATCCACTGTGTAGCTTTCCACCATCCTGCTCTCTGTGTCATGGAGTCAGCCAACCGTAGACAGAATTGTAAACCAAATTAAAGTTCTCCTCCTTTAAATTGTGAACGCTGGGTATTATGTCTAGAGATGGGAAAGCGAACTAATACAGAAAATTAATACAAAAGAAGTGGGTTCCTTACTATGACCATTGTTTGTACCTTGACTGTAATTCGGAACTTTTTGGAATTAATTTGCAAGAAGAGCTTGAAAAGATTTGGAGATGCAGGACAGAGAAATTCTAGAATGCCATGAAAGAATTTTATGGGCGCTTCTCTGGTCAGACATCCAAAGATCTCTGGTAAGAATTTGAATAATGAAAGCCATACACAAGAGGCTCTGATGAAAATGAGAACTATATGGAAACTGGACTAAAGGCTATATGTGTTTATTTCTGGAAAAGAACTTGTCTACTTTTTACCCATGTCTGAAGATTGTATAAGGCTGAATTTAAAGGTAGCCAAGTAGTTGATCTGGAGGAAGAAATTTCAAGGAAGCTAAGCATTCATGCTGTGGTATGGGTGCTGCTGGCTGTACGTATTGATTTATATTGAGAATCGGAAGCAAAAAGGACAGCTGAATGATTTGAAAAATTTGCAACTTAGACAGAAAGGAAGGGTGGGTAAAGTTGAGGCCAACAGTGTATTTGCTGAGAAGATTTAAAAGGAGCCAAAAACTTTACAACACAACTATAGGAGAGATAACTCCAAAGCATCTCAGAAAATGAATAGATCCTACTTATCAAACCCTTAGGTGTGTAAAAGAGTAAACTCATTTGAAAGAGTTTGAGAAGAAGATCCCCAAATCCCCAGTTCATTCAAGGCCACCTGAGTTCAGCTATCTATAGCATCAAAGGCCACTGCAGCCATAGGACAAAAGGGCCAGGCTACTGCTTACACCGTAGTAGATTTTTTCATCATCTGTGTAGTTTCCCAGGCATGCTGAATGCAAGAGATGGGTCCATGGTAGATGGAAATCAGGGATGCATCCACCCAGATTTCAGAAGGCCTGGAAGACAAGGAAAAAATATATTATGGGGTCACAGCCAGTGCTAGGAGCCACTGAGATGACAATAGGACAAGTTGGGAAACTGAACCTGAAGGTAAAGACCTCAAAAGTTGAAAATGTCAGGAACTTGGAATATCTACTGAGGAAAGTCATAGGCCATGAGTAGAGCCAGCACAAGAGACCATGTGGACTGCAACTGGCAAAGGCATGGGTCAGAGCTGCCCAAGCCCCTTGGAGTTCACATCTCACTACAACTCGCCCCAGGTGATGGACATAGAACTACAGGACTTAATGTATGCCCTGCTGAGTTTTGCTCTTGCTTTGGTCCCACTCCTTTGTATCCTCTTACTCCACTCTTTTCAAATGGGAAGACTACCTGTATCATTGTATGTTAGAAGTGTTTAACTTTCTCTTTTATTTTTACAGGGCTCACAGTTAAGACTTTGCTTTAAGCCTCAGAGGAGACTTTGAATTTAGACTTTTTAACAATGCTGAAACTGTTAAGACTTTGGCGATTCTTAGAGATGGACTAAAATTTTGCATAGTGTAATATACCTAAGCCTTTTGGAGGCCAAAGAAGGAATGTTATGGTTTAGATCTAGAATGTCTCCCACAACCTCATGTGCTTGGAGCTGGAACTAGGTAAAGGCAGACCATTGGGTACATAACCTGGGAGACTGTATCTTTGTCCCTGGCTCCTTCCATCTTTCTATGACTCCTACTTGCCATGAGGTGAGTAACTTGCTTCCTCTACGCCATTTCCTCCTTACAGTCAGCCTACTGTGGAATGCGCTGTGAGCCAAATTAAACCGCTTTTTCTTTCAGCTATGAATGTCAAGTATTACTTCCAGGAGAAGAAAGCTAACTAATTAATACAATCTGCATTGAGGGACATAACTTTGGTTATGTGGTTTAAGGTGACTGAAATCAGCCACTGTGTCAGTGTTTACACCACCAGCATAGACAGGGACAACAAACCAGGTCTTTCTTGCTCCCAGAGAGCTGCATGTTACACATTCTCAGCATCTGGGAGGCTGTAGTTCAAGCTCTGGACATTTGCTCATGTCTCTTGGCTCCTCCTAGACTTGCTTTTCTGCAACTGTAAAGTGGGAGAGTTTAGCTCATTTCTCTTGAAGTTATATTGGATTTATGACAGTTTGAGTCCCTAGAAGAAATGTGTGTATGCATGTGTACACACATGTGTGTGTACCCCCACGTGCATGCTCCAGTTTAAATTTGCTTTCCTTGCATCTGAAATCATAAGTGCAGGCATCAGCTATAAACTCCAGTACGATTTGGTGAGCTGTACCTCTTCACTCAGGCTATTAAATCATTTTCCCTCCAAAGGTACACATGCCATGGCATAAGGAGCAAACTGTTGACAGATGGTGGAGAAACTTCACAGGCCCATAATTGAGACTTATTTTCATACATTCGTGCCAGTTTGAAATCTAATTGCCAATAAAACAATACCGTGATACTGCCACATCTAATACCGCCGTCACTCTCCAAAGTTACACTTGAATCCACTAGTAAATTCTAATCTCCCAGAGAAAAATATTTCCCCCTCTCCGTCAGAAAAGCAGTGCTATAAATCCACGTACAGTGGTTCATTTTCAAATGTGAACCTCCTCTCCCTGGTCCCCGAAGAGCCCTTACTCGGCTAATGTTAGTGCCTGCCTGAGAACAGTAGAAATTCTTTGTTTACTTGACAGAAGCACAGATGTGGCTTGGTGAGCTGGCGATGAGGTCTTTTGCAGGGAAATGTAAAAGGTTTCTCTGGACCAGTTTACTTGTTCCCCTTCCCAAGGGACCCAGGACCTTCCTTGAGTGAGACTTTGTCCCAATAGGAAGTGGTGACCAGAGGGCCAGCTCCACCCGCCAACGGAAGGAGTGTGGAGGAGCTCCGGCCTCCCCTCCCTGCTCCTGTTTTCACTCTCCTGATGAAAAGGTCTGAGGAGAGATCGATACAGATCAATTTGAAGCTGTAAATAAAAAATGAGCTTTCAGTGGGATGTCGGAGCGCAGGGGCTGGGTGCGTTTGTGTGGACTGAAAAATGTACCTTGTCACCTTAAACCACAAGCCCGCTAAAAGCTGTAATAACCATCCTTCCCCAGGCAGAGTCTTGTCCAGCCTACAGAAAGGCGTTATGGAGGCCCGGAATCCGTGCCCGCCCAGAGACACTTCAGCAAATATGGCCCTTGCTACGTTCTGTGCACGTGCAAATCTGCCAAAGCAAAACATGTTCATCACCATAACCATTAAGGAAAAGGGGGGAGTCCTTGCCTATATCACTGTAACATAAATCCTAGGCTGTGAGTTATTACTTTACCATTCTACAGATAATAAACTGAGGCTTGGAGGTGTGAAATAATTCTTTCCACGGGATGCACAATGGTTAGGACTAGGATTTAAAATCAGATTAGCTGAGGGGCTGGAGATTTAGCTCAGTGGTTCTGGCGACTTCCTGGCAAGCACAAGGTCCAGAGTTCAATCCCCAGTTACCACAGACCCAATGCTGGTGGCTCACACTTGTAATCCCAAGTTTCTGCCTCTTCTTATTGTACAATGGGTGTTAAAAGGCAGTTTGATTTACCACCTCTTCTTCACTGCTGTTCAGCATCATTTTCATTCACAATATCCTTCCTTACAAACCAGTAAATGGAAGTAGATGTTTCTTTGAGTTCTGGGAGCCACATTAGCATATTAGCCAAACCTTAGCTCAGGTGTGGGAACACTGATTCATAGGTGATCACCCAGAAACTCGGGTGAGATAATCTGATCCCTGCACTTGCTATTTGAAGGGGAGGTGGTCGTGGGGAACCCTCAGTCTGTGGAATAGGATGCTGTCCCCAGATAGACGCACAACTGAACTGCGTTGGAGGACACCCAGGTGATGTCTGCGGCAGAACCCCAGCGCGAATAGGCCTTGCATTTAAATCCTTGAACAGCCATGTTCTGCCAACATCCTCTACCAGCCACATCTCATTGAGGGGTAGGCAGTGGTGAGGGGCAAGCTCTTCCGCACCCACCTCTCGTCAACATATAGTCTGAACCGCATGTAAATGGATACAGCCTGAGACTGTGGGAGGGTCTTGCCTAAGTTTTGAGAGCAACAACATCACCCTGGTCCCTGTGTCTCTTTGGGTACCATCTTTGCGGTGTCCCAGATCCGATCTTTCCTCTACCTGCAACCAGGTGAAAGGCATCATTCACAGCTCCACTGAAAATGCATTGATAGAAATGGAATTCCCCAAGGGAAACAATGGATGGGTATAAAAATAGTGCCACAAGGAAGTTCAGAACAGTGCTGTTTATAGCAAAATAGAAAGCAATAGCCTGTGTGACGTCTGCATTAGAAATTAAAGTCTTAGCCCACCCTCCAGGATGAACTACATATGCTTTTAAATTATGTCACAGAAAACTATACAGTGACATGGAAAATTATCCTTAATATATATATTTAAGTGTTCAAAACATGTTACAATATGTGAAGGATGATTTTTTTTTTTTTTTTTTTTAGGTTTTTTGAGACAGGGTCTTGCTTTGTGGTTCAGGCTGGCCCTGAGCTCAGCCTCAAACTCACATCACAACAATCCTCCTGTCTCTGCCTCCCAAGTGCTGGGATTACAGGCGTGAGCCAGCACGCCCGGCACTGTGGTATGTGGTACTGGTTGCTGTTGAGTGTGAGTCTCCACACCCAGTATGGTATGTTGTTACCGGGGAATCAAACCCAGGTCCTTGGGCTTGCAAGACAGGCACCAGAACCACTGAGCTAACTCTCCAGCCCAGGATGATACTATTTTTAACAATTTCTCTCTATATTTGGTGAAAGATTCACACAAAAACATCCTGAAATGGTAGACAGTTGCTGGGCAGTGATAAGACCACTCATTCCCCATGTTGAGCATCCTCTTGTGTGATGCCCGCTGTGACTCTAAGCAGGAGGCTACATCAGCCAGAATTAACCAGAGACCCAAACTGAAGCTCCAAGAGAGGCTGGAGCTCTAGTCTTCCCACGAGCACAGCCACAGACTCTTGGCCTAGACCTACTGTCTCCCTTCTAACAAGTGCGACCTAGATGGTGCAGGAAGTCTGGGATTATCACAGTCCCACTCCATGTCCCCTTACAGCCACTACCCCTTCTACATTAGTTCTCTCCCTTCCTGCTCAAGGCCATGGTTTCAGCCATTTCTATCTCCCCACATTCTCCTGCGCCTCCTCTCCAAGGCTTGTTCCTTCCAGGTTACAATCACAGCTTATTTTTTTTATTAAAGGAAAAACTGCCTCTCCTAACTCCACTTGCCCCTCCATCGGCCACTCCATTTCTTTCCAGAAAAAGTGTCCAGGGAGGAGCACACAAGTACCTTCAGCAATGGTGTAAACTGTTAGGAACCCTTCAGACAAGTCAATGAGATGACCGGGTGACTGCAAGACACTTCATGACAACTGGCTCCAGTGAGAATCAGAGCCAGTGTGGCCGGGTACAACCTTCTACCACCTAGCCTCTGAGTTCACTGGGGAGCAGCAGGAGCAGCCTCCAAGTCCTCATTTCCTCCACAGCAAAACCCAAGGAGGAATATGACAGACTTCCAGGAGCTGCCCCACAGATGTGTATGAAGCTAATCAGCCTCCTGTGGACATCAGAGGATCATCCACACCGTTTCCTACTTTACAAGCACTTGCTTCCTGACCTGATTGCCAGCCCATGGTCTCTGAGGTCAGACAGGTCAGTGTTTGAACTCTGGCTTACTTCCTAGCTATATGATCTTAAGAGAGCCATCAAACGCCTCTGAACCTCCATATTCTCCATGACAAGAAGATAACTATGAAAACCAACAGAGAGAGAATGAACATTTTTAGAAAATTTGGTGCCAGGCACACAGATCACATCTGTCTGTCTGTCTGTCTCTCTGTCTCATATATATGAACCAAGGGGGTTCATAAAGCCCTGTAGGCTCAGTCGCCAGACACAGACCCCCACTGGCACCTTGACTGTTAATTCCAGTCTCTAGAACTGTAAGAAATAAATTTCTGTTGGTTAAGACTCTTAGTCTACAGTATTTTGCTCTGATTTATTTTCTATCATGGAGACAAAATACCCAACATACCCAGCACCCACGATTTCAAGGAAAAGAGGTTTAATTTGCCCATAGTTTGGAGCTTTAATCCATGGTTGGCCAGGTCCAAGGCAGGGATGGAATAGTAGAAGAGCATGGCAGAGAAACAGAAAAACTTAACCTCAACCAGGAAACAGAGATAGAAGTGAGAAGGCAGGGAGAGAGATACACCCTCCGAAGCCACACCCAGTGACACACCCTCCAAGGCCACACCCCCAAGGACACACTTCTTCCATTGAGGCCCCACTTCCTAACAGCACAGTTAGCCATGAACTCATCAATGAATCAGTCCACTCATGAATATATTGTCCCCACGGTTCAGTCACTTTCCAAAAGCCACACCCTGAACCCATGAGATTTGGGGTGCCTTTCTACATCCAAACCATAACATCCCACTCTGGCCCCCCAGTCTGGCTCATGTCCATCTCATTATGTAAAATATACCTAGTCCATCTCTAAGAGTCACCAAAGTCTTAACAGTTCCAGCATTGCTGAAAACTCCAAGTCCAAGGTCTCCTCTGAGAATCAAAGCATATTCTCAGCTGTGAACCCCTGTACAAATAAAAAAGGGTTAAACTCTTTCAAACTACAATGGCAAAAAAGCCAACATAATATTTGAGAATTTCTATCAAAAATAGAATCCTTATTAAACAGTTCTTTTTTTTTTTTTTGGAAACAGGGTCTCGTTTTGTAGTTCAGGCTGGCGCTGAGCTCAGCCTCAAACTCACATCACAGCAATCCTCCTGCCTCTGCCTCCCGAGTGCTGCGATTACAGGCGTGAGCCACCACATCCAGCACTGTGGTATGTGGTGTTGATTGCTGCTGGGCATGAGTCTCCACACCCAGTACTGAATGTGCTTACCGACGATCGAACCTGGGTCCTTGTGCTTGCAAGACAGGCGCTAGAACCACTGAGCTAAATCCCCGGCCCTAAACAGTTAATCTTTTAAGTCAAGCAAACTTTGGGTTCAGAAACAATGACTCGGAGCATTCTGTGAAGAAATAAATGCCTGTGAGGTAATTCAGTATTGTTTTCACGAACTCTGCATCTTTATGTTTTCCTTCTTCTGGTCTAGTGTGGAGATGAGGCAAGAGCTTACTTATAAGTTGCCAAAGAAATTTTAAAAAACACAAGCTCTCTGAAAAAAGACAAGTATGCTGGGCAGAGTGGTGCGTGCTTATAATTCCAATATTCGGGAAGCTGAAGCAAGAGGCTTGTCACAAGTTAGAGGCTAGCCTAATTTCCAGGAGAGCCTGAACTAAACAGTGAGACTTTGTCTAAAAAAAAAAAACTATAAGAAAGGAAAAGACAAATGCAAAGCTGAAGCAGAGAGCAAGAAATTAGCGCCCCCAAAAAAGAAATAGAAGAAAGCCTAAAAACTTAGTCATAGAAACGTGAACTGCATTTGAAGCAACAAAAGCTAGAAACAGATTCAGTAAGTAATTGAAAAAAAGAATTCAGCAATTCACCTGAGTGGACCAACATTTGACTACTAGATGTTTAAGAAAGAGGAAAAAGAGGACAGGTATCACCATGGAGGGGGTCATCGGAAATGAAGGGATAGGCACTGAGACAGAGGAAGCCGTACGTGCAAAGACACAGAGGCCTGAAAGCATGGCCGTTTACGACAAGACTCCGGGAGGAGATGAGACCTCAGAGCTGAACCACAAAACCATCTTCAATTCTATACGAAGGTGCTTGGCTTGTATTTTGGGAGAATTTGGTTTCATTCTTTTCAGTTGGGGTCTCACTGTGTTGTCCAGACTGGTCTCCAATTCCTGAGCTCAAGCACTCCTTTTGCCTCAGCCTCCCACATTGCTGGGACTACAGGTCCCCATCACTGTGTCTGGCTTGGGAGGATTCTTTAAACTGAGAAGGAGGACAATAAGATGACCAGCTTTGCAGTGAGGTCTTGTCAGTCTTCGGCTCAAACTGCAGGAGATGAACTGTTCTAGTTAGCAGCTTCTGGTCACCACAAACTTAACAGCTTCAAAAAGCAACAGCCTCACTCACAGACCTACAATGTGAATGGATCTCCGTGCAGACGGTGATGTCTGCTCTGCGGCACCAGCTGGGGAAGCTCCAAGGCTGGGCGTGACTCCATGACTCAGGGGTTGGAATCATAAAATGGAACCAGGCAGGGGAGCTGAAAGCCCCAGATACTTAAGAGGCTGAGTGAGGCAGGAGGATTATTTGAGCCCAGGGGCTCAAGGCCAGGCACCATACAATCTAGTGAAACCTCCAGCCTCATCTCAAAACAAAAAACAAAGCCATAGTGGTTGCTACAGTTTCCTCCACTTCAGGAAAAATGAAAATGCAGCTTTCTCTAAATTCCTAGAAAATGTCTGAGTGGACCACATATACACATTCCTGAACCAACCACCGCAGTCCAGGCAATGCAGGATACCGACTGGCCCAGCCTTGGTCACATCACACACACACACACACACACACACACACACACACACACACACACACAGACAAATGATAAGCCAAGGAGGCTGGGAAGGCAGCTCCAAGCCGTGCACCTCTGCTCCCTTGCTCCTCCCTCCCCCGCTGGCTCTTCCATGGCTGGAAGCTCCTGGCTCTCCTGTCTGGCTAGGTGCAAGGAATGCTAATTCCTCCTCCAACTGGAGAGCTGGGTACTCAGAAGGGCCATTTACACTCTGCTCAATACGACCGATGAAGCGTAAACTAATTAATTCTCAGAGTGGGAGCATCCCTATCAGGTTTTTCCCAAATAGTAATGAATCATTACCAGCCCAAACCTTAACATCTGCTTACTCAATCAATCCACTGCTAGTCACATGCTATTAATGTCATCTGCGCTGCTGCCCTGGTGCCAGGCAGCCCGCGTCCCCAGGCCCCAGTGTCTCATTAGCCTGTATGGCCGGAGGACCAGAGGCCTGCGAGGGGATGAGAGTTTCATTAGGAGCGCAGGGGTGCAGCCTGTTGGGGATGGCTATGGGCACAGCGAGAAAATGACCTATTTCCAAACTATCATCAGAAAAGCTCAGGGCCTCGGAGATCTTAAAGCCCAGTGGTCCTCCGGCCTCTCACACACCTCTGCTGACCTCTCCCGCGACCTCACATGGCGGCACATGTACTGTCTTGTGCATCTGACTGTTAGAATTTCTCAGCCTGCACCCAGTTAATTAGCTAATTAGATCCAAATGTGAGGTGACCTGAATGAATGTGTCCAATGCACAGGGATAAAATGAACAGCAAAGGGGAGAAAGGGCAGGAAAAACACAAAGCAAGACGTCCGCCATGCAGAAAAGCGGAACATCCCCTCCTGCAGAGCTACAGAGGAAGCTTTCTGTGGCCAAAAAGAAGAGGGAATCACAGCCACTCTAAATGTACAGCACTAGTAAGAAATAAGTAAATGATAGGTGATTATGTCCCTATGTATATTTGGAGGTAGGAAGACATGGAGTGCAAGAATTTCAGCATAGTTTCAGCGTACCCTCCTAAAGTTAATGTCATGCCTTGGTCCCTGGTGTAGCATTGCTGGAGAGGTAATGGGGCCTTCAAAAAGTGGAGCCTCGGCCAGGGATTTAGCTGAGTGGTTCTGGCATCTGCCCAGCAGGTGCAAGGTCCCGAGTTCGACCCTTGGTAACCACGTACCACAGTGCAGGGGTGGTGGCTCACACCTGTAATCCCAGCATGGGGAGGCAGAGGCAGGAGGATTGCTGTGAGTTCAAGGATGGCCTGAGCTACAGAATGAGTTCGGGGCCAGCCTGGACTACAAAGTGAGATAGTGTCTCAAAAAAAAAAAAAAAAAGAAAAGAAAAAGAAGATGTAGATCCTTACCAGATGTGGTAGTGCATGCCTGAAACTCCACACTCATGAGGCTGAGGCAGGAGGATCTCCACAAGTCTAAGTCCAGCTTGGTCCACATAGTGAGTTCAAGGCCAACCTGTATAAGACCCTATCAGAAGGAGAAAAAAGGAAGAGAGGAAGGAAGGGGAAGAAGAAGAGCAAGGAGAAGAGGAAGGAGGAGAAAGAAGAAAGAAAGATAGGAAAGGGGAGGGAGGAACAGGAAAAAGAGGGTAAGATGAAAAAGTAGCCTAATCCTCATGGAGGAATTCAAGCTCATCAGTGAAGGGACATGACTGGTCCGAAGGAACTCGCTGATTTCAGGGGAACAAGTCAAAAGCAGGAAATGTGGTCACCCCAGTTGGAGGCTGCAGGGACACTGGGGGTCTCACCTGTAGCTGCGGTACTGACAGCAGGGTATGTCTGTTGCCTTTGGCTGCACACAGTGAATCACTCTCACGAACAAAATATTCATATGTTCGCTTGCATCATGTACTGTGCACAAGTCCTGCGACTAAGATTCTGAGAAATAATAAGTTGGGAAGATCAGAAGTCCTTAAAGGGGGAGTTTTGACCTGTGCTTCTGGACAGGGCTGTTGACCTTGCCAGGAAATATTAAGGTAATATTATTCTAATACTGCCCAGTAAGTGTGCCCATATTCTCCTGATCTTTAACATCCAGGGAAGAAATACTTCTATTCTACTAAATATCTCTTCTTAAACAAAATTTAACTATACACAACAAACAGAATGAAGAGCATGAGGCTTTTGGGAATAACTTATGACCCTGAGAATTCCCAAAGACCTACAGAAATTCTCATATTTTTCCTCCTGAACCCAGAACTTCCCATCATTCCGTGAACTCACACTTGCTTTCCATGTTAAAGCATTTTCACACCATCTAACAGCGAGGTTTGATGGCAAGATTCAAATTTGGTCCCTGCGCACCTTCTCCTCTCACCTCCTCCTGGTTGGCAGGGACCCTGCCCACAGGAAACCAAGGCAGAGTCTCCAAACAGAAAATAAGAGCAATGGGCTTCAATGTCTGCTCTGTCACTTTTTTTTTTTTTTTTTTTTTTAGGTTTTTTTGAGTCAGGGTCTCACTTTGTGGTTCAGGCTGACCCTGAGCTCAGCCTCAAACTCACATCACAGCAATCCTCCTGCCTCTGCCTCCCAAGTGCTGGGATTACAGGTGTGAGCCACCACGCCCAGCACTGTGGTATGTGGTACTGGTTGCTGCTGGGCGTGAGTCTCCACACCCAGTATGCTATGTGGTTAGCCGGGATCGAACCCGGGTCCTTGCGCTTGCAAGACAGGCGCCGGAACCACTGAGCTAACTCCCCGGCCCTGCTCTGTCACTTTCTTACTGCCCAGATTTATACGTGGCTTAAAAATCACTAAGCTTCAGCTTCTTCATCTGTGAGAAGGGGGAGTGATACTGTCCATCTCAGAGGGTTGGCATGAGAACCCAGTGTCTAGGAAATCACCCTACCTGGGTTTGCCTTTCTCCCCAAAGAAAATTTGATGCTAACAGGGCAGATGCTGGAAAGGATAGAAGAATGGCAAACAATATTGGCAAAAATGGCAAGTATTTCCCACACATTCCCCACTCCTACCCTAACACTGCCCCCACCAGAGGAAGCTTTTGCACCAAAAGTACCTAACAAAAGCAGTGACATTTCCTAAGATGCAGAATATACACTATCAAAAGAAGTGTGTTTTTGTGACATCATAGGTTCCAAGAGAAACAAGCACAGATCATATGCTCTGCAACAAAATTGCAGAAAACTGTTGTGTCCCGAAGGTCAGGACCATGATCCAGCTATGGTATGAGGTACATTCGTTTCCTTCTTTCCATTTGGGTTCAGACTGTGCCCCCTCTTTAAAAAATTTTTTTTAAATAAAAAAAAACGGAAGAAAAGGAGGAAGGGAGATTTTGAGCAATGGACACAACAGGCCAGTATATTTGTCTGCCATACCAAATTATGCGTAAGATTACTTTGGTGTAATAATAAACAATGGCTGACTTAGACAATGGAAGTTTGGCTTCTCTCAAATCTGGAGGCTCAGCACATTTGGTGAGGGTCCCTGCCTGAGTGACACATGGCTGGCTTCTCGCTGCGTGCCCGCATGCTATCCTCAGTCTTTGTTCACGCAGAGTGAGGGTGAAACTCTCTACTTTCTCTCCTTCTTCTAAGGGCACCGACCCTGCCCCAAAGTCCTTGCCCTCAGAACCTCATCAGACCTTAATCATCTCCCAAAGGCCCTGTCTTCAAGTATCTTTATATTGGAGTTTTAAAAACAAAAATGATTCTAATATGTAAACGAAAATTTTAAAGACCTAAGTAACCAAATCTTTTTTTTTTTAAATTAGAAACTGCCACCTGACTTCAAGATTTACTATAAAACTACAGTAATCAAACTAATGTGACATTAGATTGAGACAAATAGGTCATGCAAGAGAGTGAAATGTCCAGAATGCAGAGTTCTAGAACAGGAGAAATAATCTATTGGGATACAAGTAAGGATGATGTTTGCCTTTGGTGTGTGTTAGGAGAGGACAGCACTAACTGGACAGAGAAAAGAAGGAAGTTTCTGGAACTGACTGATAAGATCCTGTGTCAATTTCTTCAGGTGGTGGAAATGATCTATATCTTCACTTATTTTGAATGTGGGATACACAAATTATCATACATTTGTTAAAACTCCTCAGACTGGGCCCTGAAGATCTATACATTGTTGTTTCATGTAAATTATATAGCAATTCAAAATGTCGTGAAGTTCTAACAAGACCTCAGGGCTGTGTCTCACTGCACAGGTGTGGGGCCCGTGTCCATTCCTGAACCAATCCAGTGATTGAAGGAGTCAGGAAATCTGATTGGCTAATCCAAATATGGGTCATATGTCCATCCCTAAACCAATCACTGACCAGGAAAATCAGGGAATATGATAAGCTTCACTTATCCGTCTATCCCTGGAACACAGGCAACAGTCAGCACTCTGTACTATCTGGCCTGCACTGGGATCTTTCTCATAAAGCCAGGGTGTTCATCTACGCAAGGTCATGTTTACACAAGTGTGTCCCATTGTGCACATGTGTTACATGGCGGGGTCATGTCTTTATGAGTCCTCTGGTACCCTGGGCTTCCAAGCAACCCAGTGATTCCCTACAAAGATACACCAGAATGAATGCAAAACCAAAGCCCTCAGGTCTAGTTCCTGTGTCTACCACCACGATTGCACAAGCTCCGGGGAAACCCCCCCATCTGTGCCCTTCCAACGTGGTGGAAAGTGACAGCACAGCAAAGAAGGCAGAAAATGGCCACTCGTCTCCACTAGTCATCAGAGAGGGCACCAGACATCCTGGGAGGTCAGAGAGCAAGGAAAAGAGGCCACCAAGGACAACAATTTATGACCTGAGGACAAACAGCCCACACCACAGACTCAGCCAGCAACTCCTCTCCCAGAAGTCCGGAGAGGTTCGTTAGGAAACAGATCAGATGAAGACACCATGCAGAACTGAGATCTCTCTCCCTGCTTGTCTGAAGGATGCAGCTAACTCCTCTAATAGCCAGGAAGTGTCTGGCAGAGGCCAAGAGGAGGCTGGGAAACTCTAGAGGACTGAGGTTTACCCAGTGTCGATCCCATGGGGACTATTGCAGCAGTCTTGCTGGGAAGATGAAAATGAAAAGTGAGAACAATTTAACAGACAAGAGACTGACTGCTGGCACATTGCGTTTCTCCAGTACCCTGCGGAAAAGGGCTCCCAGCGAGGTCAGATAAGCAAAGGTGCTAACATGAAAGGGCCTTGGATGTCACTCGGTGCTGCTCTGTGCCATCTCTCTGCCCTGGCGCAGCAGTGTCTTCTGCTGCCTCTGGGACCCTTCCTGTTGTCTCCTCCAACCCCAATGGTGCCTTTATTTTATGGCTTGTTTCTGCCTGGTTGAAGCTTCTTCTGCTTCCTACCTGTTCAGGGGAGCACAACTCTGGGAGACACCCCAGCACCTCAGGGTCCCGCCATCAGGGTGCCAGGCCTTGCTCTATGCAGTCCCCAGGGCCTGAGGGAACAGCACCAAGCTCAGCTTGGCTTCCCACACAACCCCTTCCAGCCACAAGGGGCCCCTTCTCTCACCCCCACTGCTCCCACACTCTCTCAGACCGTCAGACTTGCTCACTCTGTGTCCCCACGCTCCGCGTGTGCTTAACGAAGCACCTTTACCTGCCACCTCCTTGGTTTCCCTCAAACCACCCACAATGGCCTCTGCCTCCCCCAAAACTTCCTCACCAGGACACTGTTGCTGAGTGTTTTGAAAACTCTTCAATCAAGATTTGAAACTTTTTTTCCTTGCTATGTATGCCATGCTGGCCTTGAACTCACTATGTACCCTGGCTGGCCGCAAACTCTTCCTGCCTCAGCTTCCCAAGCACTGACACTACAACTATGCACTTCTACACATGGCTTAAATCTACTAGTTATTGACGTTGGCAGACTCCTATTATTTCCTGATGCCTCCTAACAAGGATCTACTTACTTGTAGAACACCATGGGGGTTCCATGAGGTAACATATGTCAGCTATTATCAGGCCCTGGCATGGAAGGGGGTGTGCCCCAGAAACGTTGGAGGGGCGGGGATTTAGCTCAGTGGTTCCAGTGCCTGTCTTGCAAGTGCAAGGACCTGGGTTCGATCCTCGGTAACCACATACAATACTGGGTGTGGAGACTCACGCTCAGCAGCAACCAGTACCACATACCACAGTGCCGGGCGTGCTGGCTCACACCTGTAATCCCAGCACTCGGGAGGCAGAGGCAGGAGGATTGCTGTGATGTGAGTTGGAGGCTGAGCTCAGGGCCAGCATGAACTACAAAGCGAGACCCTGTCTCAAAAAACCTAAAAAAAAAAAAAAGAAATGTTGGGTCCCTTCTGATACATCCTGAGGCTCCTTATACTAGTCTCTAATCCACAAAAGGATGTCAGACCGCAGATATGTCTCTCCTAGTCTATTCCAAAGGGTCACTTACATCAGGGTTACGGCACAGTAAAGCAAAGATGGCATTTAAAATACACCCAATAAAAATAATGAGATTATAACAAAAAAGAAAGGAAACAAATTTTATGTATATGGGGGGTGGTAGCATGGGTAGGGCTATGGGGAAAAATGAGAATTAAGTTACATCTTATACTGGTACAAATTCCCATTGTGGAGTGTAATCATGATATGTATATGTAATGTACCAATAAAGATTTCAATAAAAATAAATAAATAAATAAATAAATAAATAAAAATAAAATACATCCATAAAAAAAGAAAGAAAGAAAAAAGCTGGGTATGGTGATGCTTCTCTGTAATATTAACACTCAGGAGGCTGAGGCAGAAGTATCCCCACAAATTAGGCAAATTTGGGTTCAGGTTCTAGTTAGCTACTTGCTCTGTGCCATTTGACACGTTACTTGGTCTCTCTGAGCTGCAGTTTTGTTGTTTGTAAAATGAAGGTAATAATAGAGGCTACTGGAAAGGATCACGTTGAGGATTAAATGCATGGGCAGTTGGTTTAATAGACTCTGAAATTAGCGGACCACACATTAAAAACAGCTTTATGGCTCTCTGAGCACGGCCTTCATCCACACCCTGATGAATCTCCAGTCCTGTTTTGGTAATCACATTGCAGGAAAAGCCTCAGCCTCCTTTCAGCTTCAATATTGAAAAGGAAAGTCCAGTCTGGCCTACACTTGTAACTGCTCCACTGATTTAGTGTTCACAACCTCGGCTTCCTCCCGTGCTTGCTAGGAATCTTGCTGTGAGGGGGTGGGGCAGGGCCTTCTGTCTTAGACTCCTTCCGTTTTCCCAGGTCTCTTCTCCTTGTGTGCTTTGGGCTTGGAAACAGGATGGAAAAGACAGAGAGAGGAACTGACAGACATCACCGCTGGTTGGTAAATATCCTAAGTTCCAGCTCCCTGAAGACACATGATGAAATTATATTTTTCTGACCTACTGACGCTAAGTGGATCCATGTGACTTTATTAGGTAACTATCATGAGTGTGGGTTGCAGTAGGATATACGAAGACAGACATGGAAGTTGAACAGTAAATACATTTTTCCTGTCATAAGGCCCTACGCCTGGGACTATTTGTTACTTAGCATAAGCCAGCCTAACTGTTACTGACACTGATAGCTCTACCGTGGTTCTTTTGTGGCAGTATCATCACCATTTTTGATAATCATCTGTATGTGGTAGGGCCCAAGCTTATCTTATAACACACGCATGAGTTCTTCAGGAGACTCCTCAAGAAGAGGCACTCTCCGAAGCACATCCCCCAGAGCTGCTCACGTGACCCCTCTGACCGTCTCACTCCCCGCTTTGGTGGGCCATCCCAGGCCTCAGCAAAAAAGCAGAAATGTTGCTGCATTGCAAAATGTACACTCAACTGGTGAGCAACCCATGGCATTTCACTGTGCCAGGCTTCAACATCCTCTCTCCTTCCCACCATCTCTATTTATCTCTATTGCTACTGTGACAAACTTCCACAACTTTGGTAGTGGCATCTCCCCGGCCTATAGCTCAAGAGGCCAGCAAGATCTGAGGAGGTGGGGTGCCGTGTTCCCTCACAGGAGAGGATCTGGTTCTTCAGTGTTCTCAGCTTCCAGGGGCATCTACATTCCTTGGATGGTGGTCTCCTTTCATCTTCAAAGCCCACCATGACAAAGCGAATTTCTTAACACTGCTGATATCTTCTGCCCCTTCTTCATGGGCCCGGTCACCCCTTCCCTGACAGCTGTCAAGAAAAGTTCTCAGTTCTTAAGGATT
>PVIR01018827.1:0-32815 GCA_004026965.1 Petromus typicus | reverse complement strand
CAGTGACCAAAGACAGCTGATTTGAGGACCTGCTTTGGTAGAATGTGTGTGTGTGTGTGTGTGTGTGTGTGTGTGTGTGTGTGTGTGTGTGCGCGCGCATGCGCGTGTGTGTGCCTGTTCTGGCGGCTGGTTCTCACATTTGCCATTTCGCTGCATGGCACCCGTGATGCCAGCTCAGCCGATGATGTTCTTGCCCGCACTCTCACTCTCTCTGCTCTGTCAGTCATTATTGCCAGCAAATGGTCATCAGTTTTCTGAAGTACAAGTCTCATGATGCCTCTCCTCTGTTTGAATGCCTTGGGTGGCTTCTGAAAATTACAGAGCAAAGCGGCAACTCCTCGGTGTCGACTCCAAGGCCTCCGTGAAAAGGCCCCAGTATGAAGAAGGTTTCTGCTTTACAAGAACAAGTGATTTTGTTTTTAAATTCATTCATTCGCTCTCCCTCCCTCTTTCTCTGTCTCTCCTTCTCTTCTCTCCCTCTCTCTCTCTCTCTCTCTCTCTCTCTCTGTTCTCTAGCTGGGTTTTGGACATGAAACTGTGGTATAGTGTTCTTGTCATTCTAAAACTAGGTTCTAAGTTTTTCAGGTCTATGTGACTTAACTCAGCGGGTGAATTTTATTCTCTCCCTGGCTGTGGTGATGCTGTGTATCCTTTTAGAGACAAGTTCAAAAACCTTTCCCATGAAGCTTCTCTCCCTTTGGAACTACTTCGTTTTTCTTAGATGTTGGGATAGCAGTCTGTACCTCCATTATAACATCTCTCTGCTTAAACATTACAATGTTGTATACATTTATCTCACCTCCATAAGATTAGAGGAATTTTTAGCACCATCTTTGAGTGAGACCTAGTAGTTGGTCAGTAATACTGGTTGGTTTAAATTAGAGTTATAGAAACAATTTTATTTAAATTACTTTCTGGTATTTGCACTGGGACTCAGTCTTTTTGCCTTTACCCTGAGCAACAAATGCAAAATAGGCCCTGTTTAGTTCTGGTAATGGGAAACTGCTTTCAGCTATATTACAGAGAGTGTGCTTTTTTCTAACGACAGTGTAAAAATGAGAGGTACAGGTTGTGATTCAGATCGTCTTCGTGGCTGGTGAATGGACTGTTGATCGTGGGTCTTAGGTTACAGAGTTAGTTTCCCCTGCCCTGTGTACTCAGGGTACTCTCCATGTGCTGCTATAATAGCCTCAATTGCACTAAACCTAAAACAGCAGATTTCAAGTGGACCTTTTGATTTCTATTTTGTTTTGTTGTTGTTTCATTTGTTTGTTTTGACAGGATCTTTCTATATAGATGAGTCCAGGCTTGTGCTCACTATGTAGCGCAAGTTGGCCTTAAAAATACAGCAATCCTGCACTGGGGATATAGCTCAGTGGTTCTGGGCGCTTCTCTTGCAAGTGCAAGGGCCGAGTTTTGATCCCCAGTAACCACATAACAATACTGGACGTGGAGACTCACCCCAGCAGCAACCAGTACCACATACCACAGTACCGGGCGTGGTGGCTCACGCCTGTAATCCCAGCAGTGGGGAGGCAGAGGCAGGAGGATTGCTGTGCTGTGAGTTTGAGGCTAAGCTCAGAGTCAGCCTGAACTACAAAGTGAGACCCTGTCTCAGAAAACCTAAAAAAAAATCTTAAATTTATTGATACAGTTTTGGTACACATTATGATCACACTTGGAATTTGTATCTGTACAGGACACATCTTGGTTCTTATTGTTCCCCCATCTCCCTTCTGTCCCCTACCCTCACTATTTACAGAAGCTTTGTTTCCATTATTTCTTTCTTTTATCATTATTGTCCCCCTCCCCTAGTTCCATTCCCTCTGCTTCCCTTTTGAATATTTTCTTCCTATCTCACAGTATCTGTAACACATATTAGGCCTCATTTACACATTGTTTCTTACACAAGAGAAATAATTTTGGAATTTACACATGTGTGTCCTATTTATTTCATTTAAGAGTATGGTTTCAAGTTGTATTCAGTTAGCTGTAAATGACTAGTGTGTCTTTTTTTTTTTTTTTTTAGGTTTTTTGAGACAGGGTCTCACTTTGTGGTGTAGGCTGGCCCTGAGCTCAGCCTCCAACTCACATCACAGCAATCCTCCTGCCTCTGCCTCCCGAGTGCTGGGAGTGCTGGGATTACAGGCATGAGCCACCACGCCCGGCACTGTGGTATGTGGTACTGGTTGCTGCTGGGTGTGGGTCTCCACACCCAGTATTGTTATGTGGTTACCGGGGAATCAAACCCGGGCCCTTGCGCTTGCAAGACAGGCGCCGGAACCACAGAGCTAATTCCCCGGCCCTAGTGTGTCTTTTTTTTATGGCTCAGTAGTACTCCGGTATATTAAAAAAAAAATCTTTATCCAATTACCGGTTGATGGGCCTTTGGGCTGTTTCCAGGATTTACATAAATATCCACCTGTGGCCAGCCAATGGCAGCCAGAAAGTAGACAAAGAGCCACAGAGAGAGAGAGGGGATGGATCCAGGGATGGAACGGCTCCTCCAGGGCATGCCCACGGGACCTCGCCTCCTTTCAGGCCCCACCCTCTAAAGTGTTGGTCTCCTTCCACTGTCCACTGAGCTCTGAAGCCCTCACGATCCAGTCCTCTCCCCAAAGCCCACCTCTCACATCAGTGCACCAGGGCCCAAGCCTCCAGCATGTGGGCCTTTTGGGCGATATTTTAGATTCACACCAGCAGCCAAGTAACTCATAAGCCTACATAAGCCATTTGTTAAAGAATCAACAATGGTTGCTTTGGGCTGGGGATTTAGCTCAGTGGTTCCGGCACCTGTCTTTGCAAGCACAAGGACCCAGGTCCAATCCTCTGTAAACCACATACAACACTGGATGTGGAGACTGACGCCCATCAGCAATCAGCACCACATACCACGGTGCCGGGTGTGGTGGCTCATGACTGTAATCCCAGGCAGAGGCAGGAGGATTTCTGTGATGTGAGTTTGAAGCTGAGCTCAGGGCCAGTTTGAACTACAAAGTGAGACCCTGTCTCAAAAAACCTAAAACAAAACAAAACAAAACCAAAAAATGGTTGCTTAGTGTTAGGTGCTGGCCTTTTTTTTCTGACATGCTTGTGATTGAAGCGAGGGCCTCACCATGCTAGGTAATTGCTCTGCCACTGACCTACACCCCGGCTGTCCCTCACTTTCTGTGGAGCGCTTTGTGGAAGCAGCAGGGAGCACAACAGGCCTTACCCTGACATTGCAGCCAAGCGAGCCGTTTAGGCGTCGGGCTGGGAACCTGGGGAAGAGAGGCCCTCACAGCCCCAAAAGAACCTGGAAAACTTTACTGGTGAACCAGACCTCTTAAACCTCACCAGGCCTGAAATGGGTACTGGTACTTTTTCATAATGCAGGGAAAGATATTTTGATTGCCAAAGTAAGGACCTGGCCTAAAGAATGCCACTGGTGGCTCTGGTTTTGGCAAAGGAAATATGAGCCACTTGGCATCTGACAGGGACCTGGGCAGAGGTGACCGCCTGGCACTGAATGTTCCCATCTGATCAGGCAAGGGCCCTGGTGCCAGGCCTGAGGGAGACAGAACACCTTCGTCCTGTGGTCCTCATCAGAAGGCTGTTTGGCGCGTCTTTCCTCTGAAAGCAAGATCTTCCACGGTATCTAAGGATTAGCTTGCAGCTCAGACACAATATTTGGGGTCAGCCTTAGGGACACACACACACACACACACACACACACACTCAGAATGGCTGGTTTCTGCAAACATAAAAAGTGAGTGTCATTTGTGTGTTAGCGGCAGGTTCCAAAGTGAATTCACCTGCAATCTGCCCTTTCCCCCTCTGCAGGAGTCCTGCCTGGTCTTCCTCCCCACGTTCCCCGCGCCCCATACGGCCACGAGACCGGCACTGGGGCCTCACATATCCTTCTCATGTTCCTTTTACTGCAACATTGATCTCCTACCTGTTTACCCACATAACTATCTAATATCCTCCTCTGATAACTATCCCAGTGGAAATTGCTACTTTTGGAAGGGAGACTGACAGTTTCAGCAGTCTTTATTTATAGCAAGAAAAAAAGAATAAAATGAAGTGATAACTTACCTGCCAGATCCCAACCTTGGTGGTGCACACCTATAAATCCCTCCCAAGTGATATAACCCCTGCTTAGATTGGGTCCAGTCCCTAACACCATTTTTTTTTTTTTAAAGCATTATACAATTATTTAGAAAAGACATTAGCAAAACTACTTAAAGAGAACTCCATATGTGAAAGTCCAGGTCTATAAAGAATGAAGAGTCATTAAGGCATTTAGAAATTAGACTAAAATACACATATTGAGATTTCTTTTTTTTTTTTTTTTTGAGACAGGGTCTCGCTTTGTGGTTCAGGCTGGCCCTGAGCTCAGCCTCCAACTCACATCACAGTCCTCCTGCCTCTGCCTCCCGAGTGCTGGGATGACAGGCGTGAGCCACCACGCCCGGCACTGTGGTATGTGGTACTGGTTGCAGCTGGGTGTGGGTCTCCACACCCAGTATTGTTATGTGGTTACCGGGGAATCAAACCCAGGCCCTTGCGCTTGCAAGACAGGCGCCGGAACCACTGAGCTAACTCCCCGGCCCCGAGATTTCTTTTTTTTTGAGACAATGTCTCACTATGTAGCCCAGGCTGGCCTCCAATTTGCAGTGATTCTCCTGCCTCAGCCTCCCAAGTGCTGGAATTACAGGCAATGCCATCGTGTCTAAGCTTTCTTCAAAGAAGAGAATGGCAAACTTGAAATTTTTGGCAAGCCTGCCAAGCAAAATGGATGTTTGAAGCAGCCTGGAGAATTGTGTGAGAAAACAGTATGGATTTGGAGGAATGTGAGAGGCTGTACCCCTCTCCTGCCCTCCACGGGCAGATTCCAAGCATTGAAAGAATGATGATAGATCTGCCAGGTGGCCATATCTGCTTTTTAATATTTGTGTTCACATTTTCTCTGTTTATCTAGGTCATTTAAAAACCCAGTTTGCAAAATCTGGAACGCATCTACTTGGTAGCATAAAATGGCACTTTTTTTCTAATTGGCCCATGACATAGAGGTCACAGCCTGCCCCTGACGAGGATCCAGAACCACTGACTTACTTCATTTCCTCCCTCTAAACTGGGGAATTTGGAATCTGGGGCGGGGGTGGGGTTCAGTGGTAAAGTGCTTGCTTCGCTTGTATATGCCCTGGGTTTATCCCCCCACCACAAAAAAAACAAAAACCCTGGGAATTTGCAAAAGAGTATGACTATGGCTCCAATAACTGTCTTTCTTATAAATAAATTATTTCCCCTCAAAAAAATTACAGTACTTGCAAGATGAGCTCATTCGAGTACCATTCTCCCTAACCTTGAAAAACAAAGCCCACAGCCTTGGTGGCCATGCTCCTGAGAATAATTTCCTAAACCACGCTGACATTTCTGCCTGCTTTTCTAGAGCTCCTTTTTTGCTCCCTCAGTACTAGGGATTCAGCTTAGGGATCGCAAATGCTAGGCCAGCCTTCTCCCTTTCTAATTTAGGTTTATTTATTCTTTTAATCATGCATTTATTTTTTGAGCAGGATTTTGCTAAGATCCCTACACTGGCCCAGTATGTATGGTTCTCCTGCCTCAGCCTCCTGAATAGCTGGGTTTACAAGGGTTTGTCACCATTCTCTGCCTTTCTAGAGTATCTTTGAAAACTGTTTTATCAGCTTTGAGCAAAAGGAAATTTTCCTTCTTACCTTCTATGCAGAATCAGACTTCAAATAGACTTTTGCATGATACTGGGGAGAAAATTGTGTCTTTCTAAAAAAAATGAGGCATTGACTGAGACCTTCCACCTCTTGGGCGTTTGCTCTGTGGGCTTTTCTTGCTGTGTAATAGGTGAGCACGTCACATTCAGACTTCTGAACACATGAGGAGCTGGAGGCCCAAGGAGCTTCGGGCCCAGGAAACCTTAGGAACAGCTTTTAATGCGGAGGTCTCAGGCTCGGCCTCTGTATGCCCACCCCTTGCACTGTGATTGGACACACTTGCCCTGTGCCTCTGAAATCCTGTACATCATGGGGCTGGGGATTTAGCTCAGTGATTCTGGCGCCTTCCTTACAAGTGAAAGGTCCCGAGTTTGATCCCCAGTAACCACATACAACAATGCCCACCAACAAGCAGTACTACATACTAGAATGCTGAGCATAGTAGCTCACACCTGTAATCCCAGCACTCGGGAGAGGGAAGATTGTTGTGGATTTGAGGATGGCTTGGGTTACATGGTGAGCTCAGGGCCAGCCTGAGCTACAAAGTAGGACCCTGTCTCCAAAAAAATTCCAATACATCACCATTGTGAATGTCAAACATATGCTGGAGTATAGCCTTATTTTTCAAGGACAGAACTTAAACGCCACCACTCCACTCTGCCCTCTATCTCTTCCCCCAGCCTAAAGCTACAGGAAGAACAAGAAAAGGCACAACACGTGCCTTTGAGATTTCCCAAAGGGCCACTACAAAACACTACAGTAGAGCTTATAAACCCAGGACAGTAACCCCTCTTTCAATTTTTTATTTTTATCTCCACCAACTGTCAAGAAAGTAGATCATACAAAAGAAGACCAGGCCTTAGGACTAAGAGTATTCACTGAGCAAAGGCCGGGGAGAAAGGAGGAGCGGGGAGGGGAAATGTTGAGTCAGCTCCTGGCACAGGAACTGCCCCTCCCTGTGTGGGACCCACGCTAGGCACTGCTTGGCAGATGCCATTGTGGTCAGCGGTGAAGTCCTGCCTCACCTGCTCTCCAGCAGCCATCCCACCTGGCTGTCTCCCAACCTCAATTCTCCAACGTGTGTTTAAAGCAAAGATTTCTTCTTCAGTGTGAAGATCCTTTCTAGAAGCAAAAAAAAAAAAGGTCACGTACCCCATGAGACTATAGTTGAACTTTCTACTGAGGACAGATATATCAAGACCCCAAAATATTAGGTATTAATAAGATCTTTTTCACTTTCAATGTTTTTTTTTTTATTATTGTATAGGGTAATGTAACGTAGAAAATTGAAGAGTGGGGCGGGGGATTTAGCTCAGTGGTTCCGGTGCCTGTCTTGCAAGTGCAAGGACCTGACTCCATCCCCGTTAACCACATAACAATACTGGACGTGGAGACCCACACCCAGCAGCAATCAGTACCACATACCACAGTGCCGGGCGTGGTGGCTCACACCTATAATCCCAGCACTCGGGAGGCAGAGGCAGGAGGATTGCTGTGATGTGAGTTGGAGGCTGAGCTCAGGGCCAGCCTGAACTACAAAGCAAGACCTTGTCTCAAAAAACCTAAAAAAAAAAAAAAGAAAATTGAAGAGTGTAACATACTCACAGTATGGTAAATTTTTGTACTATCCATTACCCAGGTTCCCAGTAGGACATTATGGCTCCCCAGAAACCCCAAAAAGTGTTTTCCTCACCATGACCCCTCTTTTCATCCTCTGAAAAAACTACTCTCTGATGTTTATGGCCACCAGTTCCTTGCTGTTTTTTATGGTTTCACCACCTACATCTTGACCTCTAAACAGAAATTTTGCCGTGAATTGAACTGCAGTGTCTGTATTAATTTCCATCTTACTTCTTTCTAACACTATGTTAGTAAGATTCAAACATGTGTTTGCCTGTAATTGCAGCTCATTCATTTCCATCCCCGAATAGTATTTCATTGTAGCAACAGACCACAATCAAGTGCTCTATCCATTCTACATTTGATGGACATTGGTATATTGGGACTGAATTTAGTTGGCTAATGGTGCTGTAATTTATAGTTTTGTTTGGTGTTGGTGCTGGACTTCAAATCTAGGGCCACTACACCCCTCACTCAGAGCTGCTACTCTAGACAAACTTCTTGGTGTATAAAATATCCTAGTGGAGTGGGAGGTTCATCATTCCCATCCAGTGATGGGAAGGTTCATCATTGGAAACACCTTTTTAAACTGTGACAGCTTTGTTGAGATACAGTTCACGTACAATACAGTTCACACATTTAAAGTGTGCAGTTTAGTGATTTTTAGTATATTCAGAGTTGTATGCCCATCACCACAATCATCAGAATCACTTTTAAATGAACTGATGCTTTGATAATTTCAAGGATTAGCGTGGGCTACCATAGTGAGTTCAAGACCAGTGTAAACTACATAGCCAGACCCTCTCTCAAACAAAAATGAAAACAAAAAAACCATAAAGCTGAATGCCTGTAATCAGCATTCCAGAGGCTGAGGCAGGAGGATCACTGTGAGCCCAAGGCCAGCCTGGACTACATAGTGAGTTCAAGATTACCCTAAACTGCATGGCAAGACCCAGACTCTAAAAATCAAAAGAAACCAACAAACAATAACAGAAGACGATAATTTCAAGAACTCGTGAGGGACTGTAGGATTAGAAACAGGTGGACATATTTATTCTTTATTTTTTCTAATTTTTATATATTTTTTTAGGTTTTTTTTTTTTTTTTTTTTGAGACAGGGTCTCGCTTTGTAGTTCAGGCTGGCCCTGAGCTCAGCCTCCAACTCACATCACAATCCTCCTGCCTCTGCCTCCCGAGTGCTGGGATTACAGGTGTGAGCCACCACGCCCGGCACTGTGGTATGTGGTACTGGTTGCTGCTGGGCATGAGTCTCTATACCCAGTATGGTATGTGGTTACCCAAGGATCAAACCCAGATCCTTGCGCTTGCAAGACAGGCGCTGGAACCACTGAGCTAAATCCCTGGCCCATGCTTTTTGAGACAGTCTCACTTTGTAGTTCAGGTTGGCCCTGAACTCAATATTTAGGCCAGGCTAGCCTCAGACTCATGGCAATCCTCCTGCCTCTGCCTCCTGAATGCTGGGATTACAGGTGTGAGCCACTATGCCCAGCATTATAGTATGTGGTACTGGGGAGCGAACTCAAGATCTTGCGCTACCAGGTAGATACCAGAGCAAATGAGCTAAATCTCTGGCCCTTATTTATTCATTTTAGAGAAAGTGCTTCACTTGCATATGTTGTCTGATTCTGTGGCTCTCATAGATCATTAGCTGCCAGTTAGGAACCATTGCCTTATGGCATTAACATTTTAATGGCATTAAAATGCAGATGTGCCACTTGGAAAACTGCATTACTTTTTACTGTAAGTCACTTCATGGTCACAGTTCAGAATCACCTGGAGGACTTGTTAAAACAGATTTCGGGGCACCACCTCCAAGTTTCCCATTTATTTGGTGTGGGTAGAGCTTGTGGATTTGTGTTGCAAAGAGGTTTCCAAATGATGCTGCTACTGGGAAGGCCAGTGACTGCACTTTATGAAATCTGGCTGCTTCCTGTTGCCTTCCGAATGAAAGAACTGGATGCAGAGGAGTCCATTCAGTCACTGAGCACATTAGAACAGGACGGAAGACACAGCGGTTGGAGGAAAAAGAGGTCAGTTAGCAGGCTCTTGTGGTAGCCTGGAGTATGACAATAGGAATGGAGACAGGGAATACATTTTTAGAATTCTTTGGAGGTCGAGGGGTGTCTTGGTGGTAGATCATCTCACTGGCATAAAACAACCTTGTGTTCTACCCTCAGAACCACAATAACAATTAAGTAAACAAAAAAAGACTATGGAGAAAGTCAAGAGGCCTTGGGAACTGATTTGACAGGGAGGGTAAAGGAGAGGGAAGAGATGCTAAGATTTCAGAGCTGCTTCCAGGAAGAGAAGTGAAGGAGAGAAAGCAAGCCCGATAGGAAGGAAAGAGCATGACAGGAGAGCGTCTTTGCTTCTGTCCTTGGCTGTGTAGGAAGTCATTCAACCGACGAATCATGGTCAAAGGATGGTACCCAGGGCAACGGAACCTCTAAATCTCTGGCCCCATTCCTATAGTGTTGCCCCCCCAACCAGAGGAATATCATTATGGGCATTGTCCTTATAATTGCTATCGAATGATCCTTGGGAATTCAGAATTAGATTTTGGAGTAAATTGCATGAACAGCACTGATTCTGAGTGCACTGAAAGCGGTTGAAGCCCTCCTCTGTAGCAGTATCTCTCCTCCTTCCCAAAATATGTTGAAATTTCCCCTTTGTAACCAAGTCACATCACCACATGCAATCCTTCCTGCACTTTTCTTTCTGCGTAAACCCCACACATTCTTAAGGCCCTGCGCACTTCTGCATCCTGACTGCGATTGCTTCTGGCAGTCTCCTGGCATGCCTTGTGTCCTGCCTTCGAGAGGAGTTTCCCCTGCACCACCAAAGCATCTCTACATTATCCGATCAAGCGGTATAGTGCATTACACTTAGAAGCTGCATATTGCCCACAGCCTTGAGGGAAGGGCAGATGAGGCCTGGAATCTCTACAATCTCCATTACTAGTAGATCCCCAAATAAAGGGGAACACCAGTAGGTGCATTTCTCACGGACGGGGCTGGCCTATGAGAGCCAAAAGGACTTTCTGTCTCCATGAGAGTCTGGCCTTCACTGCTTCCTATTTCCTTAAGAGCAAAAAGAAGGCTCTTTTCCAGTCACCAAATATTTACCTAGCATGCGCTAAATGGGCACTCTGACCCTGGAGAGAAAATGGTGAACAGGCTCATTTCCAGAGCAGCTAAGAGAAAGAAAATCACAAATAGGTCAGTGTGTCAAATGAGTCTGTATAAATTCAAGTTTATGCTCTCAAAGTTGAGTTCTGTTGCTGAGGACATGATCCTATAGTCAGTTGTTCAGGCTGATCTAAAACTTCTTGTCACTTTCTTCCCAAGTCATACATTTTCTCCCGGAGCCACGCTGCCCTTCCCATCCGACCCTGTCCTCACTCTGGGTCTGAAGGATGTGGCTGGCCCCTTATGGGAATGAAAACTGGGAACTGAATGCTAGCAGAAAAGGGAAAAGAGCCCGAAATTCCTGTTTTCAAATATGCACCCCTTTGGTTACTGCAGTAAAATGGGGGCAGAGTGGTCTCTATTAGGGACCTCGGACATACCACAAAAGATTTGGAGGGGTAGCAGTAATAAACCCTGTACCACCCCCCGCCCCATACACGGTTTGGAGGAGGGAAAAGTAGGCAGAGTTCAGAGAATACCCTTCTCCAGGGACCTGAAATAATGCAGCCGATCACACTTTATCTTCTGCTTTATTTCTTCTGTACTGCGATGGAATCCAGGGCTTTGTACGCAGTCGGCAAGTGCCCTGTCACTGAACCGCACCGCGCACTCAATGCGTATCTACTTAATGCACTTACTGAATGAGTGAGCAGATGAGGAAGCGGAGCTGAGCAGATGTCTAGGCTGCTCCTTCAGGCTTTACAGAGAAGTTTGGACAGAGACGGGTGCACCCACCCACAGTGGTGCACCCAGGATGGAGACTTGGCCTGCAAGTGTAGTTTAGTGTTAGAGCATCGGTGACAACTGGAGTTCAACTTCCAGGATTCATCTCCAAAAAAAATAAAGTTCTTGAGTCCTACGTACCCAAGTACACAATTTGGTGTGTTTGAAACGATGCTTCTCCGAACAGGCAAGCTCTGAAGAGGGAACTCAGCGTCCCTACTTTGGGAACATTTACCAAATCTTCCTACACTAACAGGGTTTGTCCTGCCACAGATCTCCCTAGTGAACCCACCCTGGGCTTCCACACATTCTGCTCAAAGCCTTAGTCATTAGCCCCCACCAGCTTCTGGCCTGGGGCAGGAAGTTCCCTTCTGCCCATGCTGGCAAAATCAGTCATCAACACTTACCCTGCTAAGATGCCCCTCCTTGCCCACTCCCATATGAGAACATAAGTGGGGCCCAGAGCTGCCCAGCCTTACTTTGGGGACCGCTTGAGGTGAAGCTCACGTCTTGCCACCAGGACAGAGAGCGGCCTGAGGGGCCCTGGGGTTTGTGTTCAGCTTCAGGTAACATACCTTTGGAAGTGTAAAAGCCATCACACACCTTAGATCCTTGTCTTTACTGTGATTTCCTAAAAGGAAATTTTCAACAGGCTGAGAGTTTGGTAAAAACGCACAGGGTGGTGGGAATAGCTGTCGGGAGTGATTCCTGTCGCCATGGATGTTTATAAGGCCCGGATGGGGGGATTTGTGGCTCTTGGGAGGTCTCGCCCTGGCTGGCCTGTCAGTGGGGCCATTAAAGCCACAGGGACCGTTAGCAGACACTGGCTGCTCCTGGGCTCAGAAATAGGCCCCCAGTGTGGCCTGTGTTGAATGCAGGATTTCAGGGCCAGAAAGGTTTCACTGGAGCCCACTGGAAGGGGCTGGCAGAGGTGAGAGACTTGGTGTGAGGGAAGCTGGGGACAGGAGGTGTCACCGGTTGGAAGAAACAGCTATCTGGTAGCAGGAATGTGTGAGGATGGATGTTGGTCAGAAAGCCGGTGAGTGGTGAGTTGGGTGGGGATGAGTATGAGCTTCGGGAAAGAAGAGGATCAGAAAAGCAGAAGGGAATAATCCTGGGAAAGAAGGACTGGTAGGTGGGGTTGGGGATGTTTGGACAAGGAACTCTTTGAAGCTTTTCTCTTGTCTTCCTTACCCTGGACCTGGTCCCCTCCCCTCCATAAAGCCATTAGCTTCTGGTGCCAGCCCTATCTCTGCTCCATCTCTCTCCGGTGGTTCCAGTCGGTGCATTCACAGACCTCCTGCCCGGAGGGACGAGGTGGGGATTTATGGGGGGCTGAGGGGAGGGGGAAGGGACATCGTTGAGAGCGGTTGGGAGAAGTCTGTTAGGAAAGTAGAGTGTGGGGAACTGTTAGTCAGCCCCACTAGAGGCGGATCGTTTCCGAGCTGGCTCTGCATGACAAAGGAGAAGGCGCAAGGCTGTTCTTTGATGTGCGCCCCTCCGGCCCCACACACCTGCCTGTGGGCGCCCCGCCCGAGCTGAGACCTCCAGAAGGAAAACCTAAAGGGGGTGGGGAAAGGTTGTGTCCCAGCTCTCCTGGATTCTGTTCAAGCCACCTTCCTTTCTTGGTGGCCCCAGGACAAAAAATATTTCATAGGCTGATGACCCAAAGCACCTGTCGCCCCCTCCGGGAGAGGCTGGAGACCCAGAGCCACAGGACCGGCACGGTGAGGAGGGTGGGGGCAGTGGGGCAACTCGCAGGCTGCATTTGTGTGCGTGGTGTCGGAGGCGCTAAGGGGTCCCGGGGAAAAGGCTCGCGGGAGATGCAGGTCCCGCCCCAGAGGGAAGCTGGGGGAGGACGGAGTAGGGTGAACTGGAGGGCGTGTTTTTATCCACTCACCGGAGATGCGGAAGCGTTGATTTTCCCTGTTCCTGAGGGCCGTGGGAAAGGTGCGCTTCGGGGATGTAGGCAGAGACCTTAGCTCCAAAACCACAAGGCGGTGAGCCGGGAGGTGGTGCGAGAGGTCATTAATTTCAGAAGATACGTCCTCAGAAGAGCTGTTCCGTCGACCCCTTGAAGGCCACCGAGTGCAGAGGGAGGACCGGGCCACCTAAAAGGACTAGGCTTGGCCACCAAGGCTTTTGGGTGCAGGCTGTACAATTTACTGTGTGGCTTTCATGTTTTTTGAAGAAGTTTTCATGAGAAAGTAAGAAGTTCTCAGTTGTCTCCCTGCTCTTCTTCCTTAAGAATAAACCAGAGTGGGATTTGGGAAACCCGTTCAGAGGGAGAAGGGTACAGAGGGAGATGGAAGGCTTCTATTTCAATGAAGGTAAATCCAGTTGATCAGTTTTTTTAACCTCTCTAAATGATGGTCAGATCAGTATATCTCTGGGCTGACGTGAGAGGTAAAAAAATGAAGAGTAAGGAGGATGATCTTCATTTCTCTGGATATTCTAGAATGGCTAGTGTACCCTGCTGCAGCCAAAGCAGCTTCCTAAATGCCGCTGTGAGCACGCCTGTTCTTGAAATGATTTGTTTTCATTTCTTTTTTCTGATTTCCCAGCTCATTTCCTTTGGAATTAGGTTTTGAGTAGAGTTTCCACAGTTGGGGATGAAAGACCCAAAAGCCTTATGCTGAGAATAGAAGCAGGAAGAGGTAGATGTTGGAGCTGGGCCTGGTGGCATACACTTGTAATTCAGGCATTCTAGGAGGCTGAGGCAGTAGCATCAAAAGGTGGAGCCCAGCAGGGGTAACTTAGAGAGACCCTGTTTGAAATTTTTTTTTAAAAAAAGTGTGAAGGAGTTTAGCTCAATGGGAAGGTCTTGGGTTCAGTCCCTCATACCACTAAAAGCAAAGAGTGAATGCAGTTGGGGCTGGAAAGGGGTTGAGATTTTGCAAGGAGAACCTGCCTTTAGGTCCACTCATGCGCCTTCCTCCACTTCTGCCTTCTCCCCAGGTCTTGACTGTCACATTCACACAATGACTGTCCCTTCTTTCCTTCTCTCTAGGGAGCCACGCTTTGGAATCTGCCAGTCCCAGGGCACTGGGGTGGGCTGAGGCCGACCATGCCCAGCCTGCTGCTGCTGTTCGCTGTGGCTCTGCTCTCCAGCTGGGCCCAGCTGCTGACCGAAGCCAACTCCTGGTGGTGAGTGCGAGGGGCTGCGGGCCTGCTTCCACCCTGAGTTCCTTTGTTAATGGAGGTGGGAGAGGGGACACCCAGCGTAGTGACCGACCTTAATCTATAGGAGTGGGAAGGGCCTCTTCCATCTAGGAAATCTAGGAGAAATCTTTGCTCTCTGACGTCCCCAGAGGTGAGGGTTTTCTGGAGATAAAGTATTCATCCAGTTTTTCCCCTCTGATCTTGTGTATAATCCTTGGATCTTTCTCCATCTCTATGACTTTTAGAAATAGCATTTTATGTTACTTGGATATATCAATGTTAATACTATATATAAGGCCCTGGGCTTGATTCTCTGCACTGAAGAAGAGAAATAACCCTGTAAAGGTAGGCAGTGGCATAAGAGGAGACTGACTACACAGGAGGCTGAAACAGGAGGATTATTTGAGCCCAAGAGCGTGACTCTGGCACAGGAGATTGGTTTTGAGCCCAAGACCAGCCTGGGCAACATAGCAAAACCATATCTTGGAAAATATTAATCTCCTTCCCTCCCTTCCAACTTCTTTCTCTTCCTTTCTTCTTTCCATCCTTTCTTTTCCTGACAGAGGCAGAGAGAGTAAAATTCCTTGTAACAGCCTGAAGACCAGATGAGGAATTTGGAGGGCTACACCGACTTTCTTTCTGTGTGTTTTGTGGTACTAGGGATCAAACTTCAGGCATTTTGCCACTGAGCTACATCCCTGGCCTTCTTAACTTTGTTATTTTGAGGTGGGATCTCACTAAGTTCCCCAGGATGGCCTCAAACTTGAGATCAGGCACGTGCTATCCTGTGCAGCTCTTTCTGTGTTTTTAAGCCTACTGGCATTGCCAAGCCAACCTGGAAATGGCAGATAATTACAGCCTATTCTGCATGGTATTCCCCTGCTTGCTTTTTTATTCAGATGGCAAACCTATAGCTTTCTGGTCTACCACCTGATCGTGTTGGATTGATGGTGAGCACAAGGGAGGTGTCCGGAAACGATGAGCCATGGTTTAGGGGATGTTCAGAGGGCCATAGGAAGTGAAAACATGGAGAATGTATTGTGACCTGTGTGATAGAGTTCTCTTCTAAAGGTGTGGGGGAGTTCCACCGAAAGGAACTGATGGCGGCTATCGTCATGGATGCTGTCCTTAGGCTTGCTCAGTTAACCAGCCTCCTCGCTGAGCAAAGCATGCAGACATTTGGCTCTTTCCGCCTTCTGCCTCAAATGACCAGTTGCCCCCTCCACCCTGTGTCCTTCTCGCCTGTCATCCTTACGACCAGCTCACAATCTGGCTGTCTCCATCTAAAGGTCTTTTCCCTGGGTGCTCAGTGGTTCCAGACATTTGGTGTTTCAAAAATCATTTATGTTTGTGCCTTAGTTTCCCTCTGTGTGTCCTTTCAAGACATGCACCTTTTTTTTTACTGATTTTTTTCTTCCAGGTTCCGGTCCAGAGTCCTCTACACAGAAAGTGTTCATTAGATAGTTGAATGCCTGCTCCTGACCTTTGCCTGCTCTGTGTTGCTATTGCAGGTCGTTAGCTATGAACCCCGTGCAGAGACCTGAGATGTTTATCATTGGTGCTCAGCCTGTGTGTAGTCAGCTGCCTGGCCTCTCCCCTGGCCAGAGAAAGCTGTGCCAACTGTACCAAGAACACATGGTCTACATTGCAGAGGGGGCCAAGACAGGCATCCGGGAGTGCCAGCACCAGTTCCGGCAGCGGCGGTGGAACTGCAGCACTGTGAATAACACATCTGTCTTTGGCAGAGTCATGCAGATAGGTAAGAGGCGCTGAAACACGGCTTGGCATGGGGTCTGCACTTGACCTACCTGGGTGCGCTTCAGGCCCCAGGACTGGCACACTGAAAGCTCTGATGGTAACTGCACTGGGCTCTCCTGAGGCTTGGACGCAGTATTCAAAAGGGAGAGTGAGGTACTCAGATGAGCAGCATCCCTGATAATGCATGAATAACCAGGCAGTTCCAAGTGCCTATGGCCTGTTTTCCAACTTCACTCCAGGGCGGCAGACTGTGTATGTGTGTGTGTGTATATGTGTGTGTGTGTGTGTGCGCGCGTGCGTGCGCCCACAACATATAAGTCAAGTTAGAGGCACACCTGTCTCCCTGTCTCCGCCCCTTTGTCTCTCAGGGCGGGCTTTTGGGGATCTTAGGGAAAGAACCCAAAGCCGCAGTCCTGAATGTCAGTGAGATTTTTACCTCTTCCACTCAGACTGTTGAAAGAGAGATAGAAATTTAGGGCCAAATTGATGATAGCTGTCCTAACCTGAATCAGGGCTGACTTTTTCTCTTAAAGTGTGTGTGTGTGTGTGTGTGTGTGTGTGTGTGTCTAAGTGGGGGAAGGGAACAGACTCAAGAAGCCAAATGAGGACACCGTGGTCTTCCTAGGTTCCTGTCCCTTCCCCACTCCCACTGCTGGTCTAAGGTTCTTCGGCTGCCCTCATGCTTAGATGGAGGTGTGATCTGAGGTCTAATTGTTTTAGGTCCTTTTGAAATGGAATCCTCTTCTCCCTGGCAAGAAATTGAGAAATCCAGCCCTGTTCTGGGTCTTATTCCCAAGGCCATAAAAGGAAGGTGTTGGAGCACAGTATTCCCGTCTTACATCCCTTACATTTGTTTTCTCCAAAGCTACTTTCTCATCCGATGGCTCGTGCTGAAGTTACCCGGGGCTGGTGCGTCCCCAGGAATGATCCTGGTATCACAGGGGTGTGAGAGCCAGCTTGAAGGGACTGGTGATCTTGAAACGCTCTAATAAGAAGGATGCTTAGAAGGGCTCCTCCCCCTACCACTTACTGCGGACCTCTTTCCCTGCCTCATATTGAGAAGTGAAAAACCAGGGCAAGATACACTATGAATCTTGCTGTGCCTTATCTTCTCTTGAGATCAATTTAAAGTCCTAACAGGAATGTTCACTCATCCTGTGGCACAGTGTGTAATCCCAGCACTCAGGGAGGCTGAGGCAGGAGGATCATCTCAAATTTGAGGCCAGCCTAGGCTATATAATAAGTTCAAGGCCAATCTGAACTTCAAGGAGAGACTCAAGTCTCAGAAAAAAAACAAAGTAAAACCAGACAGGATTGCGTATCTGTTCCTGGGACAGAGTTAGGAGCAAAGGAGTGTATGTGTGTGTGTGGGGGGGTGTTAAGTGGGATTTAATAATTATTTATGGATTCTTCTTGAATCTGTAAGGTATTTGTTGCTTCCCTCTGGTGAAAGTCTCAGCAGTCCTCCTTGTCTCGTGTTTGGGGTGAGGACACCAGGGTGACTCAGGTATACAGAGGGGCAGCCTCTAATCATTTCAAGGGAGCATATATTTATTGGAGACCTAATACATGCCTGGCATTGGCTGGATCTTTCTTATGTGTTATTTTGCTTCACTGAAGGGTAGAAAATGAAACTTTACTCAGAGGGGGAAAAAAGATGGCAGTAATAAGTGCTCTAGCAAGTGCAGCTTTGCGTAGCGGAACTACTAGGAGAAGCATCCTCACCTCACCCTACCTGTTCTGTTACAAACTGGAGCTCCGTGTTTGCCTCTTTTCCCCTTTCCTTTTTGTAGGTTCTTGGAAGACTCATTCTATTTGCCAGGCTTTCTAAACTGCCTTCCTTTCCTCCTCTTGGTCTCAGGGTAGCTTTTGGTGAGAAATCCCATTGTCTTTCTTGCCTGTGATTCCCAAAAGGTTTCTTCTTTTTTTGAAGCTGTTGCTGAAGTCCATCGCCAGAGGGCAGCAGAGCGGCTCACAGGAGCCTTAGGGAAATGAGAGGGTATATTTATTTCTCTGCCCCCTCCTTAGAAGGGGAAGATACAATGTTTGTGCAGTGGCTCCATGGCTGCTGGTTTATTAATGTTTTATCTGTGAGATGGTTTGAGTTCCAGCACTGAATTGTTCATATTTAGATAAACCTGTATACTGCTGGTCCACTCTGCAGCCCCGTAGGCCTTTTCTTTGAGGGTAGCTGGTATGTATGGCCTCTGTTTTTCAGGCTAACCACATGCTCCCCATGGAAGCAAAGCTGGCCACACTCAGTGTCTTACAGTGCCTGCTTCTGATGGGCCAAGGCACACAGTGACTGTAAGTGACAGCTCAGGCATCCGAGGACATGTTCAGATCCCAAAACATTCCAAGAGCTAGAACTGTACGGTGCACAGTGTCTGGTTGTCATATTGAGCTGTAGGTACAATTCTGGGAGGGCTGATTCAGCTCTGAACAGCACGTTTGCTCAAGAGTGGGGGAAGTCAGACATATGTAGCTGGAAAGGGAACACATAAAGGCACAGAACTTGTTTTCAAACACTGAAGAGCTGTCAAATGGGGAAGGAATTTGATAGTGTTGCTCCAGCAGGCAGAAGTTGTAGGGAGGCATATTTTGGTTTATTACAAGAAAAAACATTCTGGTGATTAGAGTCATTTTAAAAAGATGGCATGGTAAGGCAGTAAGACTGCACATTTGAGTCCAGCCTGAGACACTTAATAAGACCCTGTGGCAAAAATTTTCCACTACTTGGGCTTGAAGCAGGTCCTTAGTACTAAGCTATATCCTTGGCCCTCTGTGTGTGGATTTTATTTATTTTCTTTGAGATAAAGTCTCACTAAGTCACAAAGCCTGGGCTTAAACTTTTGATCCTCCTGCATCAGCCTTCCAGAGTGCTAGAGTTACAGGCACAGGCCATGATGCCTGGTTAAGGCCCTGAGTTCAATCCTCAGTAGTGAAGGAGGAAAAGAGAATGGGTTGCTTTGAAAGGCTGCTCTGAGTACTAGGAAAGCAATGCTCCCTGGGGGTGGAGTGACGCTCTGGCTCTGCACAAAGGCTCCTTCCTGTTCTGAGATGCCAGGTCAGAGGGCTGAGGCACCTCTATAGAAAACCTCGCAGGGTTGAAATGGGGCCCAGTGCTCCCCCACAGTCGTCAACTGACTCACCATCACCGCTGCTCACGGGTGCAGCCAGCTCCCCCCAGACCAGGTGGGTCGCTGGACTCTCACTTTGGTCCGCACTGCTTCAGTGTCAGTCCTGAAGGCGGCATCGCGAGTGGAGCTTCCTGTCCCGGTTTGGTTTTCTAGGAGCCTTCCTCTTCCTCAGCTGACTAGAAGCTGATCCCTGGTTAACTGAGAAAAACTGACCCACCCAGTGCGGTCTGGTTGCAGATGTCACTGTGCTGGGTGGAGGGGACTGGGAGGTGGGACAAAGTAGGACACAGTCCAGGCCTTTCCATCGACTGCACCCTGCCGCGCTCTCCTTCAGACAGGGCTGTGTGACATCTGAGCACAGGGACTTCGGGAGAGGAGGGAGAGGAGACAGCAAGAGCTTCCTCCTGCTTCTGTCGGTGATCAGATTGGATCTGTTTCCTGCTAAGAACCACTCACTTCCCTCTATATCAGAATACAAGAGGATCATTATTTCTTATAGCAGCTTTATAAAGATAGAATTCACATCTCATCCAATTCACCATTTGAGTACAGGTCAGTGGTGTTTAGGATAGTCACAAGGTATGCAGTCCTTACCACTAGTTCAAAGATATTTTCATTTCTCCATAGAAAAATGCATTTCCCTTGACTGTACTTCTCATCCCCTAGTTCCTCCTGGTCCCAGGCAACCACTAATTTACCTCTTAAGAATTTTCCCAGTCTCGGGCTGGGGATTTAACTCAGGGGTTCCAGTGCCTGTCAAGCAAGGGCCCGGGTTCGATCCCTGGTAACCACATACAATACTGGATGTGGAGACTCACGCCCAGCAGCAATCAATACCACATACCACAGTGCTGGGAGTGATGGCTCACACCTGTAATCCCAGCACTCGGGAGGCAGAGGCAGGAGAATTGCTGTGATGTGAGTTTGAGGCAGAGCTCAAGGACAGCCTGAACTACAAAGCGAAACCTTGTATCAAAAAAAAAAAAAGAATTTTCCCAGTCTGAATATTTCATATAAATTGGATCATACAATAGCCAGATGTAAGGTGCACACCTGTAATCCCAGTACTCAAGGGGCCGAGGGAGAAGGATCGGCATGAGTCTGAAACCAGTCTGGGCTACAAAGTGACTTCAAGACCTAGTCTCAAAAAATTGATAAATAGGGACCCTCACTCAGGACCCTTCCTGGAAATCCAAGAGCTGTTCTTATTTCCAATTAAAATTCTCCTGACTTCAAAAACTTAAATATATAGAGTTATACAATATGTGGTCTTTGGTGACCACTTCCCTCACTTAGCATCATGATTTAAAAGTTTATGTATGTTGTACCATGTGCCAGTACTTTATTCTTTTTTTTTTAATTATCTTTATTGGTACATTAAATATACACATCATGCTTGCACTCCATAATGGGGATTTGTACCAGTATAAGACACAGCTTAATTCTCATTTTTTCCCATAGCCCCACCCACCCTACCACCCCCCCCCAAGTACTTTATTCTTTTTATGACTAAATAATATTCCACTGTCCGGATAACACCGTGCTTTGTTCGTCTATCACCTGCTGATGGACAATTAAGGTTGTCTCCATTTTATGCTGTTCCATTTTTACTGTAGTTCAGGCCGGCCCTGCACGCACAGTGCCTCCTCCTGTGGAGCCTCACAAGTGCTGATCCCGCTCTGTCCCGCTCTGCCCAGCTCCCTTCTTGGCTACTATACATGATGCTGCAATGAGCACTCATGTGTCAGTCTTTGTGTAGACACATGTTTTCATCTCTCTTGGGGATACCGTCCTGAGGAGTGGAATCGCTGAGGCATATGGTAACTCTTGTGTTTAATCTTTGGAGAAACTGTTTTCCAAAGTAACAGCACCGTTGAACATTCCCGTCTGTGGTACTGCAGAGTTCCATATCCTACCTGCCTTGCTACAGGCGGTCTTTGTGATGCAGGCCATTCTGATGAATAGGAAGTGGTATCTTCTGACTTTGACTTGCGTTTCCCTGGAGGCTGAGTCTTTTAATAAGCATAGTGATGGAAGTAAAACAGACATCTTACGAGTATTTAGGTGCTTTCCTACACAATGAAAAGGAATATAGTTGGAATTTTCTATAGGAAAGTGTTCTGGATCTTGAGAGGGACCACTCTGTCTGAAATCGACAGTATCGTCAGTGGTGTGGCTCCCCAGTTGGGAGGCAGTATGAACCTGTGTAGGAGAGAGGCCGACCACGTGCATTATTTTGGACCTTGCAATTCTAGCTTGCTTTCCATTCCTGGCCTCTGCCCCAGTCTGGCTAGATAATGGCAGAGCAGTAAGAAGGACAGGTGGGCCGCTCATGGAATGGTGAGACCTTGCTTCTGGAGGGAGAACTTCCACTAGGGGGCAGACTCCTGGCGATCCATGGTTTCTTCCTCAGTTTTATTCTGTTAGTCCTGTCTGGTCAGCAAATTCCTGGATGCCTATTCTCCTCTAGTCTGCCTCCTAGGACTACAGGTCTGCATTGCCTCAGAGTGTAGACCTGGCCTCTGACTGTATTTGGTAGAGCAGGCCTAGCACCGAGAGGCAAGATGAAAAGGAGTGACTCCAACCCACCGTAGGAGGAAAGTTTTAACCGTTCAGCTGTGCAGAGGGAAGGGAAGGGAAGCTGCTCTCCACGCTCCATCCCAGCCCAGGACTGCTGCAGCATAGCCCGGGCCTCTCTCACCGCACCTCTTGTCTCCTCTTGCAGGCAGCCGGGAGACAGCATTCACCTATGCCGTGAGTGCTGCAGGCGTGGTCAACGCCATCAGCCGGGCCTGCCGCGAAGGGGAGCTCTCCACGTGCGGCTGCAGCCGGACAGCACGGCCCAAGGACCTGCCCCGGGACTGGCTGTGGGGTGGCTGTGGGGACAATGTGGAGTACGGCTACCGCTTTGCCAAGGAGTTTGTGGATGCCCGGGAGCGGGAGAAGAACTACGCCAAGGGGTCGGAGGAGCAGGGCCGAGTGCTCATGAACCTGCAGAACAACGAAGCAGGTCGAAGGGTAAGGAGCTGACCGGCGCCATCTCAGGCCATTTCTCACTGTCCCTTTCTGTACTTCGCAGGGGGTCCGTCCTTCCAGATGTACAAAGTGGAGGTCTTATCCTGACTCACCATCCTTTGCAATTAGAACAGATGAGAAGTTCAGGGTATTAGGCTTGATGTGAGATTTATGATTTGTGAAGGGCTCAGGTAAACCCAGGGCAAACTTTTAAGAGCTGTTATCATACATATCCAGAAGCCCAGTCATCCAGAAGCTAGTGACAAACACACTTCTACGTGAAGAGTCCTTAACCATAAGTGTACGTGTGGAAAAAAAAAAACAAAAAAAAAAACCCAATTGTCTTTTTAAGGCTTGAGCATAGTCTCACGAATCTCACAGAAAAGGGGGCTGTTTTCTAAAATGATTTCAGTAGAAGGTAAAACAGAGTTTTCGGGGAGCTCAGTTCTGTGTGCACACAGAGTGTACGTAGCATACTGTGCCTTGTGATGTGGCAGAGAGTGATCCCTTCCTTCCTGCAGTGCTCAGGAGCACCTCTCTGAGCATATGTGGCCCACAGCAGTCAGCCTCTGCCACAGAAAACCAGAGGCTGCCCCACCGGACACGCTGTCCTCTCATTCAGTGTTCCTGGGTTGACAGGGAGTGAGGACAGTGCTCTGGGGTCTGAGCCTAGACACAGGGCCTCTCAGGAGTCACCACAGGCTTCTTCCTTGGAGCATCGTCCCCCCTCAGGTCTTGTCGTGACCCCCCCAATTCTCAGTCCTAGATTGTAGTGAGGCCAAAGATAAACTGAAAACGACAACAGTAGTTTCTTGAGATCAGAAGGGTAAGGTTGGTTCCCTGGTGATTCAGTTACAGGATATAGATACAGATATATTTTTTAAAATGTCTTTGGATATTAGCAGTTTACAACACCAATGCCTGTGTTATAGGAGCATATGCAAATAAATGAACTTGAACGTGTCTTGAATGATTCAGGATCATGTGGTACTGGCTGGACAGGATGTAGTACACCTGTGTACACATTGTGTCATCTATAGTGTGACCACCCTCAAAGAGAAATTAGGACTGGTCATCTGCAGTTAGGTATGGTGGTGGATACTTATAATCCTAGCATTTTGCTGAGGCAGGAAGATTAAAAGTTTGAGCCCAGCTTAGGCAGTTTAGCAATTTAGCAGGACTTTGTCACCAAATTCAAAAGAACAAAAACCTTAAGGAGGAAATCTGGAGATGTAGCTCGGGGCAGAATTCTCATTTCATGAGAATTGAGTGTGTGAGGGGTTAGTGTTAGTCTGTGATGATGCAGCCATGGCTCTGATCTGTAGTTACCATGCCATACACCAGGATGTAAAGCCTGGAGACAGCCGGCTAGTTCTCCTGGACCGCGGAGGAGCTGTCACTCACCAGGTCTCCTCTGTGTAACAGTCCATCTCGGGTCCAGCTCGAGGGGCAGAAAAAAAATCAGTGAGAAGACAAAGATCTCTTTATGTGCTGAGTACCCTCCTGTCCACTTTCAAGATCCTGGCTACTGGGCATGGTGTGGATGTCCATAGTTCCACCTACCTTGGAGGCTAAAGCAGGACGATTACTTTGGTCTAGGAGTTTGAGACCAGCCTGAGCAACACAGCAAGATTCTTCACAACCAAACAGGTTGTAGCTCATGTAGCACCTAGTCCTTGACCTCTTTCCTATTCCTCATAGTCCTTCTTTTATCTGAACTTAAGAGGAGCACTTTGTACTTCTCTTGAGGCATTTCTCACTCCATTTTTCTCTTGTTGAGGACAGAGATGGCCATTTGTACTTCTTTGTGACACTCCCCATTTTGCCTTCCATAGAAAGATGCATACGACTGACTATACAGAGAGAGGTTCCCGTGTGGTGCTTGAGGACAGAAGCCCAGAGGAGGATGTTTCTTGCACGCTGCGTCCCCTGAGGAGAGAGCAGGGACACTGACTCTTCCCTTCTCACACAGACCTGCCCTGACTTCTGTCCTTTGGGCTCCTCGCTTTATTGTCCTTAGTTGGGTGTGTGTTTGGGCCGGGCAGAGGCTTCCCTTCCATCTGCCCGTTTCTCACTTACACTCTTTCCTTGGCTTCCTCTATCTCTCTGGCCCCCTGCCCCGGCCCCCTTCCTCCGGTCCCCACACCTTGCCCAAAGCCTTTATCTGTCCCTGTCCTTTGTCTGCTCCAGGTTAGGAATTGTTATCCCTTTCCCAGAAACAGGTCTCAGCCATCGGTCACCTCTGAGGTCAAAGGCACTCTCTTTCCACCTCCCACTTACACAGACAGTTCTCCAGGGAGGACTGAGCAGTGGTGGGTATTGAAAATAACCTAGACTAGTGATTTATGACCAGATTAAAAAAAAAAACAAAACTGACTCTCTGGGGTCCAACTGCGCAGCCAGAGTCCATCCCAGGCGCACTTTGCAGAAGTTTATGAGGGCTTTTAAATGCCTCTGTGGCTGACACTGATGGCAGGGCTCACGGGGTGGTATTGCCAGTTTCCAAGCATTTTTCAGATACAAGCATTGTGCCTAACCCTTGACATTCCTGTCACATCTGAGCTCATCACTTAGGACATTGCCAGGGGAAAGATGTAGCTTTAAAACATTTTTTAAAAGTCTTTTTTCTGAGTCTTGAGGATGGAACTCAGGTCCCACATATTAAACCCTCTACCACTTGAGCTACATCCCTAGTCCCCTATTTTATTATTTTTTAAGACAGCAGAAGTGTCAAAGATTGAAATGATCCTCTCTGTCTTCTTCTGCAGAGACAGCTTATGTAGATACGATCAATAGTGAGCTATGGAGGAGTAGAAATACAGCAGTCTCCATAGTGTCTTCACAGTGGAAGGGTGGGAAATGTCCACTAGCAAAGGGGAGTGACATTCTCTCTCTGGCAGTTGCTGTCCTGAAATGACTGTCTTGCCCCGTGGAGTCCGGCTTTCCCCAAATGCCCCCGAGTGTTTATTCCCAGTGAAGATGCTTGTGCGATTCCCCTCATTGTTCAGCGACAAGACACACAGTTTTAGACCCTTAGTGCTTCCTCTTCTCTGTGGCACCAGGTGCCTGATACCCCACCCCAAACTGGGGGGCGTTTCCCGAGCACTGTCAGGCTGCAGATCAGACCTGGGCATTTGGGCCAGAAGGGTAGTTGCAGTGGAAGCACTGCTGGGACAGGTGTCAGTTCCTTTGTGTCACGGGTCTGGAACTGCCAGGCCTAGTGCTTGTGGCTCTAAGCTTGGGGGAGCTTTCTCTCCCTACTCAGCAACCTTGAAGGCCCAAGACCGGGGTGCAGACATGATCATGGTCCAGCTCACTCCCAAGTGGCCCCAAGTGGGTTACAGAGACTCCCTAGAGCTTCAGTCTCTCAGTCATAAATTAGTGGGAGGGGGAAAAAAGTCGGCAAGACGTTTGACAAAACTCCTGTGCGTTGATGATGGTTGGACTGCTCTTTGCACCTGCAGTGGTCTCCGCTTAGCACTGAATAAAGACACAATCTGGGAACCCTTGAAAAGAAATTAAAGAGAAACCCTTGAAAAATGAGTCCTGACTCAGTTGGTGACAATAGCTGTGGCACAGGAAAACGTTCTGAGGCAGACGCGCATTTTTTATCCCGCCATCTGCACTTCTGGGCCCGTTGCCAGGGCTATTCGACACAGCACATCTGTGTGCTTTCATTGAAAAGCAGCTTTTTTCATTGGAAGCAGCTTTTTGGTCCACTGCTGCTTTTACGTTTCAATTTGCGATAACTGAAGATCACATCGCTCTGCATTGTGGAGGTTCAGCGACTTGCAGGTCGATTTGTTTTCCAGTGAATCACCGCTAGCAGCCTGCCCTGGGTTGTACCTTCCTCCTCCACCTGCACAGCTTCTGCCATGGGTACCTCTTGGGACATGGGGGGAGAGGAAGTGGCCTTGCTTACAAATGTGGTGGCTCTCGGAGGTTCCTGGTGACTGCGGCATTAGTTACCAAATGGCAGTGCAGGGAAAGGAACCACGAGACACTTGGTTGCCAGCCAGGACCGTGCCAGTGTTTTTTGTTACTGTATTGGAAGCAACTAGATCTTTTCTTTTCTGACTTGTAGCTCTCATAATGTAAAATTTGGACATATTTCCTTGGATTTTCTTTACTTGTTTGAGACCCTGGTCTTGATGGGAATTTTGATCTGCATGTGGTGATACTCATCTGGAGGCCCAGCACTTGGGAGGCTGAGGCAGGAGGATCACTTGATATCAGGAGTTTGGAGTCAGCCTTTGCACATGGAAAGACTCACTGGGGGGAAGGAAGGAAGGATGGAAGGAGGAAAGAAGGAAAGAATAAGTATGTAAATTGAGGGGCTGAAGATGTACCTCAGTCGTAGGGCACTTACCTAGTGTGTGCAGGGCCCTGGGTTTGATCTCTGGAACCACAAAAAAATAAAAATGGAAACTTTGCATTTCACAAAGTGTGAAGTGAACAGTAAAGCGCCCCAGACCCCATCCTTGCAGGAACACACTACATAGCTTCCCCATTCCGTACCCTGCTCCGTTTATGAACAGTGGAGAATTCTGCAAGAGCCTCTGTGTCCCTTCCTCTCAGCTTGTCCATGTGGTTGGCCCGAGGCTCCCTCTCCGCCTGTTGGCCGTCTCCACAAGGGTCTCCTCCTTATTCTCTCTTCCTTCTCCCCTCAGGCTGTGTATAAGACGGCAGATGTCTCCTGCAAATGCCATGGCGTCTCAGGGTCCTGCAGCCTGAAGACCTGCTGGCTCCAGCTGGCTGAATTCCGCAAAGTGGGGGACCAGCTCAAGGAGAAATACGACAGTGCAGCCGCCATGCGGATCACCCGCAAGGGCAAGCTGGAGCTGGTCAACAGCCGCTTCAACCCGCCCAGCCCGGAGGACCTGGTCTACGTGGACCCCAGCCCAGACTACTGCCTGCGCAACGAGACCACAGGCTCCCTGGGCACACAGGGCCGCCTCTGCAACAAGACCTCGGAGGGCATGGACGGCTGTGAGCTCATGTGCTGCGGCCGCGGCTACGACCAGTTCAAGAGCGTCCAGGTCGAGCGCTGCCACTGCCGGTTCCACTGGTGCTGCTTTGTCAAGTGCAAGAAGTGCACGGAGATCGTTGACCAGTACATCTGCAAATAGCCAGGCGGCTCCACGCCTCCCTCCTCCTCACTCTGCCTCACGAGAGTCTATTTTATATAAATCTATATAAATCTATTTTATATTTGTTTAAATAAATGGATGGATGGATGGTGAATAACCAAGAGAAGAAAATGGAAAGGAAAGCTTATTTAAGAGAACACGGCCTCCTTTGAGGCCTGGGCTTTGCTGGACCTCTGCTCCCAATGAGGAGGAGCAGGAGGAGGATTTTATCTCCTTTCCCCTGGAGAGGATTCTCAGGATACAGGATACGGAAATGCTTGGAGGAGTGAGACAGTGGTTGGATGGAGGAGACAACCTCGATCTTGTCTGGAAGTCGGGACGCTTTGCTAGGTTGTTGGTTTCCTGTGACCCCCACCTTCCGGCCAAGGGACCCTTGGAAGGTGGGAACCTCAGCCTAACCCTGTTGGCGTCAGGGTCTACCCCAGAACACAGTGTGGCTCAGTAAGGAGCCCGGTGCTGTCCCCACTGTTATCTGGGTGCACGTGGGCAGAACCCACCTGTCAGGAGCAACTCCTTCCTGGCACGAGAGAGGAGAACTGCTGTTGCCCTGACTGGTGATCCCCAGGCCTGTCTTTCCGTGAGAACCCTCCGTGATCACAGCTCCAGCCCCAAGGGGCACAGGGGTCGCTGGAGCTGCTGTGGCGGGAGAGCTGAGCCGGGGGTTTGTGCCCGGGCTCTGGGAATTGGGATGCACCAGGCTGAGTGACCATCACACTGCCCTCCCGCACCGCACTGGGGAGAAACCGCTGCTGCTTTCGTCTGTCAAGGGAGAAGGGAGGCCTCGTGGACTGGAGCGCGTGCCGCCTGGGCAGAGAGCCTGGTGCACGCTCTTTGCCTTTGCCCAGATGTACAGTTGCCCTCTACATTAAATACCCTTCACCCAGATCTCTCACCTCTCCTTTTCTGGACACGTGATTATCTTTAACGAGTCTCCTTTGATAACTTATTTAGTTTATGGTGTTGGCAATGGAACCTAGGGCCTCATGCACACTGAGCACGTGCTGTACCCTTGGGCTGCACCCCAGTCGGGGTGGGAGCGCCTTTCTTAAAGATTAGTATCATCCATTCAGTATTATACATATGCCTCTGCTTTTCTTGACCTATCCAAATCTCGCCAAGTTAAATGGTATGAATCACTTTCCATTTCTCTCTCTCTCTTTATTTTATTATTATTATTATTATTTATTAATTAATTATTTATTTATTTTGGTGCTAGGCAAGCACCCTACCACTCACCTATATTATTATTATTTATTAATTAATTATTTATTTTTTTTGGTGCTAGGCAAGCACCCTACCACTCACCTATATCCCCACTCCTTTTATTTTTTATTTTGAAACAGGGTCTTCCCAGATTGCCCAGCTGGAACTCGAACTTGCCATCCTCCTGCCTCAGCCTCCTGTGATTGCAGGCATGTGCATATTTTGTCCAGCTTCTCACGTGAAGTTTTTGTTTCATTTTATTTATTTATTTATTTATTTTTGAGACAGGGTTTGGCTTTGTAGTTCAGACTGGCTCTGAACTCGTTATATAACCCAGGCCAGCCTTGAACTCACAGCGATCCTCCTGCCTCACGAGTGCTGGGATTACAGGTGTGAGTCACTACTCCTGGCATTGTCGTATGTGGTTACCAGGGATTGACTTCCTGACCTTGCACTTGCCAGGCAGATGCTGGAACCACTGCGCTAAATCTCTGGCCCTGTCGTGTGAGTTTTGATCTGATCTTCAGAACCTTTGGAAGGGGGTAAAGAAACTGAGACTTTTTAAAGCATGAGTGTGGGATGGAAAAGCATGAGCATTAAATGAACTGCAGTGAAGCAATCTCACCGAGGGCCAGCACAAAGCGTAACACTCAGTGGTGGCCATTAATACTGTTAGGAACGAAAGGATTCCCTGGTGTAAGTGTAAGCTTTCTGCGCTCCTGCTCCTTTCCTTCCTCCTGAGTGAACACAGGTGCGTCTGCTGGTCCTTGGCAAAGCAGAGACATCAAGAAGACCGCAGCCTCCTCTGTGTCACCATCTAGAGCTTTGGCCTCCAGTCTCGGGCCTGGAGAGACTGGGGCAGAGGTCTGGGATCGAGAAAGATGAGGCATCTCTGAAAGAGAAGGGTGGGGTGTGGCTCAGGTGCAGTGCGCTTGCCCAGCATTCATGAGGCCCTGAGTTCAATCCCCAGCATTTAAACAAAAATGAAAAGGGAAGAAGAAGTTACTGAGGACATGGAGCTGGCCTGCGGGTGAGCTGGAAACTACACAAAACTACTCACTTTCTTCTAGAAAAGTTTCTTTCTGGGTAAAAACGGGATTAAAGAGTCAACTCACGTTATACTGAGCACGTGATACTGCAGCACTGCCTGGCAGAGGTTTTGTCTGATGATGTGCGTAGGTGTACAGAATGCTTGTACCTGTGGATGCTGAAGAACTTTCTGAGTAGACAGCAGAGAACCTCGGGCCATCCAGTGTGACTTTCCGGTAACTAACACTGTTACTCAGATTCTTTAAGAGCTGGGGGCTGAGATAGGCTCCTGCTAAGTTGCCCAGGCTGGCCTCAAACATGTGACCCTTTTGCCTCACCCTCCCGGGGAGCTGAGATGATAGACCTGTGCCACCATGCCCAGCTTTACAAGATGATTGTCCATGAAAAAAGGCCTTGAAGTCAATTGCACTATAAAAGATCAAAGCCATCCCCTTATCAGCAACCACCTAACCATCCTGCCCGTATGTAACCCTAACTCACAAACCTCACGAGGGCTTAGACGCTTGGTTGGTTTTTTTACCCACTGCCCATGGTACTCTGACCCTTACATTTTTTATTTGGAGGCAGAATTCTGCCCAGTTGCCCAGGGTAGCTTTGAATGCACAATCCTCCCTCAGGCCTCCAGATAGCTGGGAGTACTGCCTGTGCCCCGAGGAATGTACTACCCGCAGCATTGTAGCAAGTGTTTTTTTTCAGACATGGGAGTGAGTCATAGGCAAATAGCAGTGTGACTATTGCATCACATAATGTTTGAAACCTGGTAGGTTTGCAGCTGTCAGAAGAGACGTGCGCTGTAGAAATCCACCTGGAAGGTGCGGAGGCACAACTTGGAGGCAAGAGAGCTCTGCCCAGACCAGAGGTGGTTAGGGTGGAAAGAGGTTGTAGCAGTCAGAGCTCTAGCCCAAAGGGAGTTCCAGATCTGGCCACATGCCACACAGCTGTGACCCTAGCACTTGGGAAACTGAGGCAGAAAGATAGCTGAGAATTGGAGGTGAGCCTGGGTCACATAATGAGTTCTATGTCAGCTGGAACTACTTATGAAACCTTGTCTCGGAAAGCAAAACCAAAACATAAGAAAAGAGGTTCCCAGTGAAGATCACAGAATCTTGAGTGGGGCCAGAACCATTTTGCGCTTGTAAAAATGCAGAGCTGTAGCTCTCCGTCACCAAAACTTCTTAGCTGATCTGCACAATTCCCTGCGATTCCTACTCCCACACCATAAGCTGTGACCTGAGGGATCCTATGCTGGCGACCAGAGAATACACAGGACCTCAGTTAAGAGCAAAACTTGGCTTCACGGTGTCCTGATTCCCAACCTGGTGATTTTCTACTACCTGATATTTGCTGTAACCAACGCAGGGTGTAATCAAACGATCTTGGCATTGGCTTAATAGCTGTTCCTGGACCACGCAGCCCTGGTCATCCTAGAACATTGTGATGAAATGGAATGGGATGGAGGAGAACTTACTAGCCTTGGATGGTCCACCTCCTCTTCTGCCTGGGGCTGGTGGGGGAGCCTACCCACCCGGTTACTATTATATGAATACAATAGGGCAATATTCACGTAGCCATTTGTCTTCACTTTGCCTTCAAAGATAAAATTAGGAGAAAGGGTCTCCCGATTGTCTCCTCCACGTACAGTACAAGCTGGACAAGTGGTAGACAAGAGGGTGGAAGGTAGTCGCAGCCAGGTTAAGGCTGAGACAGGCCTTCAGTCCTAAAACCATCCAGAACAAAGCATCAGTGGAATTTACATCTCCTGTCCCATCTTGAGAGTTTACAGACTTAGTTCTTATCTGCTCTTCATTCTTTGAGATGAGAAACAAACCCTGCTACCTGTATTGGACCCCAAATTAGTTCCGGCCTTTGAAATTCTGCCCTACTTCTCTAATCATCAGTGGCTTATCTACACTGTCACCCCCTGGAGTTTTAGAAGCTAATAAGATGACAAAGCTTGTTGCAATTGCTACAGGAGATAGAAATCTTACAGCTGTAGCAACCTATTTCTTCAGTAAGAAGCCACCCCATTCTGAGAAGGTAGAAGCAGGCCCTGATGCATTCATTATCAGGCACCACCAAAATGGGGTATGTATATCTGGGAAGAACATCAGAGAGAGAGAGAGAGAGAGAGTGTATGCATGTGTGTACATGCCTGCACATCCTCACCTGTGTACCCTCATTGATTTGGGGGGAGGTGGAAAGGTGCTAGAGGTTTGCAGTGTGTAAAAACTTAAAATTGCTCTTCACCTCTGGCCAAGATACAGCTGACTCTGGACTATCTTTATTGGAAACCCTTGTCCTCTAGTTGGCTGGTGATTGATGAGCTTTTTATCTCTAGAAACCAGGGGAGAAAGGAAGGGTAAGCAAGGTCTATGCAAGCCATAGTTGCTAAGTATTATTGTAGCTCCTTCTTACATAAGAATATCTGCATTGTACGTAGCCTAAAAGAAGTAAAAGGGGCTTTGATGCCTGGTTTTACATAAGAGCTAGAGGAGGCCCTGGATTCAGTCCCCGTACTAAAAAATACATAAAAAGTATGTATTAGTTTGACCCCATTTCCTTAAAGTGAGAAGATGCGTGTCCTGCTGTGACGAGGGTGAGACACCAAGCAAAGCGGCAGACCCAGTGCCTACCGAGTTTCTAAACGGTGGGAGAGTCTGGGCGTTTATCATGCAGATTAACCACCTTCTTCACTCATGTCTCCTGCTGCTGGCCCTTTGGTCTTCCCTGGCTTCATTTGTAACTCCTCTGAAGGCAGCCTGGAGAGAGAGACCCAGATCAGTTCTTTGAGGCTTCCTAACTGGGTGGGGGTAGTGAAAGTGAGATTCTAAAACCTATGCAGGAATTGAGTGTGTCTGCTGCCCGCCACGACCATTGGAAATAGGCAGAAGGCTGCATACAGACCACGCGAGCGGTGTGAGAAGGCCGAAGCCTGGGCTCATCACTAGGGGCAGGGTATGCTGAGGTGTAGGAGAGAAGAATCCTGAGGCGGGAGCACCAAGAGGTTACACACAAGTGGACCCTTTTACATTTTTTCTTCTTTCTTTCTTTCT
>PVIR01018826.1:0-32844 GCA_004026965.1 Petromus typicus | reverse complement strand
AAAAAAAAAAAAAAAAAAAAAAAAAAACCTAGGTCCTACTATACATTTAGCACTGGAGATATTACAGGTAGGAAAATCAGTCTTTTGTCTAATATCATTAACTTGATACACAGTATTCAATTTTTCTTTTTCATTTTTGATTATTTGAGAATTTCACTTCATACTACAGACTAGCTTTGAACTCAATATAGTCTAGCTTATGGTAATCCTCCTGCCTCAACCTACTAAGTGCTGGGATTGCAAGTCTCTGCCACCATACCCAGTGTAACAGTCATCAAATTAACCAAACATATGTAATTATATAACGGAATTTAGTACTACAAAGGAAGATATATGGTGCCAGAGAGTAAGGATAGACAGTAAAGACAGGAAGACGACACAAAAAAGGTCAGTGTCTTAGTTACTTGTGTTGGGACAAAATATCCAACATCCACAAGTTAAAACAGGAAAGGTTTATTTTAGCTCAATTTGTAGAGGCTTCAGTGTATAGCTGACTGGCTCCAAAGCAGGGTAGCATGGCAGAGGAGCACAGCAAGGCAAGCGGTAAGCAGCAACAACTAGCCTGCTTTTCTCTTTTTATTGCATTCAGGATACAAGCCTATTGGTTGGTGCTGCTCACACCTAGGGCGGGTCTTCTGTCTTCAGTGAATCCATATAGCCATACCCAGAAGTGTGCTAATCCAATCAGCAGTTTAACCCAATTTACACACCTGTGATCCAGTATCACACACCCATGAACTAGTTGCTCCCAAAAGAGGCCCCGTGGGAGCACATGAGGCTTTGGGGGAACATTTCAGATGTAAATTATAACAGGGAGAGTGTCTATGAGTGACTTCTATGCTGAGATCAGGAGCATGAATGGCAGTAAATAAGGAAAGAGAACAATAGTAATTCCAAAAAGTCCATGGCAAGACAATTGACAGCATCAGAGGAAAAAAAAAAGCCTGTGTAGCTAAAGATGAACCTGGAAAAGAAAACAGGGCTCAGACACCCAAAATACGGCTATCTAAGTTAACCAGTGCTGGTCTGTGTCTGAAGATATGCTAGAAAACCCCAAATGTTTTAGACTGATTGTTAAATGCAGATATTAATTTTGAAAAGGTCAGTCTCATAAAAGAAAATTAAGTGAAAAGAATTAAGAATAAATGTGGAAGAACTTTTTAAAATGCTTCTGCAATAACCCCACCAAAGATTATAGAATTTGGACTAGCACTGGTGTAAATACTGAAGAGAAAAAATTAACAAGACTTGGCGATGAGTTGCTATGTTATAAGCTAGAACTCTCGCTAGTACCAGTCATACGGAAGCTGAAGAAAGTTTCACAGAGGTCTGTGACTACTATTGTACCTGCTCCCTCTTCTGATAATTATACACAAATCACGCACTCTTCTCCTGGTTAATGGAAGATCAGCAAATGTGGTAGGTGGGGCCTATTTCCTTTCTTTTTTCAAGAACAGTGAAGAGGCAGTCATTGGAACATTGATAGTCTATCTAACAATTACGTAACTCAAATTTCAGCTATCTAACGGTTCCAAAGTATAGTAAATAAGATAAAGTTATAACAAAAATAAAAGAATCGAGAATAAACAAACAAAATCTATGCCTTCAGGGAGCTACCAATTTGGTGGAGAGACAAAAAAAGGTCACACATATAAATGAACAATGAATTTCTTGTCAGACATCCAGAAATACAGCACCGAACGCCACATTTTTCTCATATGTAGAATACTAGATGGAACTATTTTCCAAAAACAATTGTCCTTGTGGGCAGTTCGGCCTAGAATAGAATGGAGCCCAGAAAACCACTACATATTTCAAAGTCCAAACCTCTTACATGACAGCTTACAAGACTTTATATGATCTGGTCTGTATATAGCTGCCCATGTGCTGGGCATTAGGGATTTTTTTTTTTTAAATCCATCACTGATTTAAGATAAACATTTTCTAAGATTCAAAAACTATAAAGACATTTAAAAAACTATAGCAATTGTATTTATTTATATTCATGCTTTGGGTTGAACCAAAGGCTTTATTCATTCTAAGCTAAGCATATACTCTACCACCAATTTACACTCTCAACTCTGAAGTTTAATTCTTTAAATTAAAATTTTCTTATCACACAAAGCAGTGAGATTTGTTACCAGCAAATCAATGATCTGATATAGTATTACATATGATATATCAGAATTTAGAAGAGAATAGATCTCTTCTAAATTTAGAAGAGAATAGATCATTTTTAATATTAAAATTTTTAACAAATATTTGGGGGAATAATAATAAATGAATTTTTCAAATTAGGGAGATTATGACCAAATTACAGAATACCTTATTCATATATTAAATAACATTTTGTCAGCATAGTTAGTTTCTCACAAGCTGTGGTGGAATACAACAAATTAAGAACTCTGTCAGACTTCACATATAGATCTGGGACAGAAAAATACCACATTATCAGTGCAGACCCACTGAAGGGGCAATACCTAATACAACCAACTTTTTTTCTATTACCCTAATTGTAGATATACTCCAGAATTCATAGAGGTATTCTCAGTACAGCAGGGGAATTTTCAGGGTAAACAGTCAAAGGTTTTCTTTTTAAAATTTGTATTTCAGACCTTTGTCCCCAAATAAGAGGAAAACCCCAAAGGCTAGTGACAAAATAAAAATATTTCACCTACACTCTTTCATGCAGACCATTAACTTAAAAACCTAGAAGTCAACACTTAGCATTTTAAAAGCCTGAGAAAAGAATGCCATGTCTTTCTGTTAAAATAACATTCATAATCTTATATGGTCTTCAATTCTTGGTTTTAGTATGTTTGTGAGAAGGAAAAATCTTGGGTCAATTAATTAGTAGTTTTCCAACATATATATGTTCATGTTCTAAATAAGTCCAAAGGTTATATTTTCTATAAATTTATCTATTTTTAAAGTGATAAAATTATGATGATACAAGACACATTGACAACTGTCAAGGATAGAGTTGGAAGAAAGACCATATTGTGAAAGAATAGCACAAGAGTGTCTTGGTGCTATCTATTCACCTCTGACATGCACCTATGCTTATTCTATGTTTGGGTTATGAATTATATATTGCAATAACTATTAGTGTGCAGATATCATTACAGTACATTTACTTTATCTTTTGGGTATATACCAAGGAGTGGTATAGCTGGATCATAGGGTAGCTCTATTTTTAATTTTTTGAGGAACCTCTTTACTGATTTCCATAGATGCAGAGAGTAATAATGCTGTATTAATGTTACATTCTCACCAAATGAGATTTACATTCTCACCAAATTAATTTACATTCTCACCAAAACACATAAAAATCTATTTTCCTCCCTAATCCTCATCACTATGAATTATAAATTGTTATCAAAAATAAAAAGGCTTTTTTAAAAAGTCATATGGTTTTTGGTAATAATATTTTGTTCATAATATAGTAAGAAGCTAAATCAATTCAAAGTGGGTTTTTGTTTTTTGTTTTTTGAGACAGGGTCTTGCTTTGTAGTTCAGGATGGCCCTGAACTACATAGCCCAGGTAAGCCTTGAATTTAAGGCAATCCTCCTGCCTCTGCCTCCAGAATTCTAGGATTACAGGCATAAACCACCATGCCTAGCTCAAAGTGGTTTTGGTTTGTTTTTGCTTTGGGATACTGGACCAAAATGTACAGCTTATTCAAACAATGAATAAACCAAGGTTTTGTTTTTTGTTTTTGTTTTTTTTTTTTTGAGACAGGGTCTCGCTTTTGTAGTTTAGGCTGGCCCTGAATTTACTATGTAGCCCACGCAAGCCTCAAACTCACAGCAATCCTCCTGCCTCTGCTTCCTGACTGCTGGGATTACAGGTGTGAGCCACCATGTCTGGCATTGTGGTGTGTGGTACTGACTGCTGATGAACCTGAATCATCACGCCTGGCATTGTGGTATGTGGTTGCCAAAGATCGAACTTGGAACCTTGCTTTTGCAAGGCAGACACTGGAACCACTAAGCTATATCCCTTGCTCCCAATCAAGATAAAAATATTCTACTATCAAAGCTATTATGAAGAGCGATGGTATTGCTGGCCCTGCATTAAATTAGACAATGTTCTTTGTATACAATACTTTACAAGATAATTCATAACAACAATCATACTGGGTCATTATAGTTTTATTCGTACATATAAATCACTATATAAAACACCAATTTTGTTTCATATTTCCCTAAACTGAACTCTAAATGGGAGAAAATACTCCAAGTTCTTTTGGATCTCTTCTTTACTAGAAGAAATAATCCATCTGAATAATTTCTTCATACAAATTTGAATAAATAAATATATAAATTTAGTAGGAAAAATTAAAAATCAAGTTCATAACAACAAAAACCATTTTACACGTTCATTAAAGCCAAAATAAACCTGAACTCAAACTTTTAAACAACTGTAACAATCTTTTCTACATGTAACTGTAAGAAGGAATCCATTTAAATGTAAGTGTCTGAATGTGACTAGAATATGAAATTAATTTTATAGTGTATTCACATTTGGTATGATTCTGTTTTTGATGATTTAGTCATTTAATCTAACAGAGGACCAGTGATACATTCTAGTAGAAGAAAATACAGAATTCAAAGAGTTCTTCATCCAGATAAATTCTAATTTCACACAGTAATTGTTTAAAGACAATTACATTAGATATCATACCTATATAATATCATGTTTAAACATATAAGCCTTTTCAGAGACTCAAATATTACTTATTTGAGTAAATATTACTTATTTGAGTTAGAATGAAAAAAACACTGAGCTTCAGCAAGCAAATGTCCTATGTTAAATACATACTGTAGTGATTTTTAAAATATACTTTTGAAAAGTGTTTCATTTGTTGAACTACTTACCAATTTAGGAAAATGACTCAATTTTGAATGAATTATCTCAATGACCCCAATTCTCAGAGGTAAGAATACAACTGGGTGCTAATCCTCTGATTAAAACATGAGTGAGAGCTAGGACAAGTTAAACATAGTGCACTATAAAGATCTAAAAAAATAAAGATAGTGCACCTTAATTTGTCTTGGGAGTACTGGCAAAAAAGTTTTCTTTTGGAGCTGCTGAGCTGGCTGATTATCAGCTCCAGAATGAAGTTAATCAAGAGGGAAGATGCTAGAGATGAAGAAAAAAAGACTTTTTAGTCCTGCGAGCACCTACAATTAGCAGTACTGAAGCTTTAGGATACTTGAGTTAAAGCAAAAATACCGTAGACCCCAATCTGTGATCTTCCCAAGGGCTGGTTGTAACTCAAGTTAGTTTTAAGTTAATATATCTGAGACCTGGGTATTTACCTGGGTATACTAGATAACAAGATGCAAGTAAATCTTCCATTAACCTAATTAACCCAAATTGTTCATATTTCAGGACAGCTGTAACTTGAGGGTCCACTGTGCTTTCTCAGCTGCTTTGGCTTTTTATCATTTTCAATTAAGAATTATTGCTCCTCTTCCTGTAAGCAGCCTGAGGTGATCTGTGAAAATGGTTTGCTACTTTCTTGACCAAGAAAACCCCACAAAATCATGCAAATCAAGAGGCTCAAATCTTTGTGTTCACTTTAAGAACACCCGTGAGACTACCAAGGCCATCATGGGTATGCATATCCAAAAGGTCACCAAGTACTAGAAGAATGTCACCTTAGAGAAGCAATGTATGCCACTCAAGTGTTACAATGGTGGAGTTGGTGGTAGGTACACCCAGGCCAAACAGTGGGGCTGGACACAGGGCTGGTGGCCCCAAAAGAGTGCTGAATATTTGCTGCACATGCTTAAAAATACAGAGAATAACAATACTGAACTTAAGGGTTTATACATAGATTCTCTCGTCATTGAACATATCCAGGTGAACAAGGTACTCAAGATGGCACCACCATACTTACAGAGCTCATGGCTGAAAAAACTCATACATAAGCTCTCCCTGCCACATTGAGATGATCCTTACTGAAAAGGAACATATTGTTCCTAAACCAGAGGAAGAAGCTACAGAGAAGAAAAAGATATCCCAGAAGAAACTAAAACTTATGGCACAGGAATAAATTCAGCAAAAACAAAAGCAAATAAAGGTTTTTAAAAAAAGTTGTTACTAATACAATTTATCAGATAATCTCCAAATTATTCACAGTTCTATATGATGAGTTTAAATTTATCAAAAGATTTCAAAACTAAAAATCTAAACAGAATGTTTAAAAAAGACTACAGAGTGTATTTTAATGGTAGAAAATGGACCAGTAAGTGGACTGATCTGAACACAATCTGAGCATTGCCAATCTGCACCAGTCAATCTGATGAAATAATCTCTTCAGAACTCTTAAAAATATGATGGTGAGAGGAAAACTGAATAGGATAACCTTTAAAGTCTCACCAAGTACCTGATTATAAACCCTGAAAATAAACTGTCCTCCTTGGTTAAATGAGAAAAGAGCTATTCTCTGTTACTTCATTCTTCCATTAAGCATTTAGAATGCTTATTATACTAGGTATTGACCAGATACTGAGAAGCCAGTAACATCAAAATGCTTAGAGTCTAGCAGAAAAGAAAATACATCAGAACTAGATAATTATCCCATGTGATAGGTGAAAAAAAAATGATACACATTTTTACACATCATTTTTATAAAATAATCCAGGAATGAATGAACATTTGGGGAGAATAAGAACAGGCTTCACAGAGCAGTATCTGTAACTGATTTTGACAAAGAGGTTTGCTAAGTCAACAACAGGAATAGAATATCCCTGAGGTGAAAAGCAAACTGCTTACAGGAATTTATAAACAACTCAGTGGTGAAAGTAAAATAAGATGCCAGGATAAGGAATTGACATTCAATCATTTCAAGATTATAAAAGTATTCATATGCCATGCTAAATAGGATGGAATTTACACTGTGAGAAACATAACTATAAATATTTTCACCTCTTAAAAATATTAAAGGGAAAAAAATTTACCAGATTCTAACATGTACTTTTACTAGCTCTACTAGCCACTTAGTATTAATAATTTTAAATAATATGGTTATCTTCCTGAATCTAGAGAAAATATTCAATTATATAATTAAGCTACTTAGTGTCAGCTTACCTAGATTACAGTTAAAGTTTGATAACTGGTGAAAGAACTGTAGTAGGCTGGCTGAACAGGAGTGAGCACGGAACTTAATATACAGAATGGCAAGAAATGGAAAAACTTTTAAAAATTCAAGTCCAAGTAGACAATCTTTCAATATTGTTTTTCTTTCCTTCTATAAAGTTATCATGACTTAACCAAAGAATTCCAAACTCCCCACTTTAGTACTCGTATGTATGTATATCGGAGAACCAAATCACTTAACAAGGATCCACACAACACTAGTATTGCAGATCAGGGTCACAAATTCAATTAGCACCCCCGGTTCTCTTTCTGTTCCAGTGAAAGGGCAGGAAAGAATGAGGGATGGGTTAAAGGGAGGAGGAACATCAGAGAATCAGGCCCTACTTCCGACTGCCACGCTGTACCAACAAAAGCAAGAATCCAGTCTTTCTTCAAGACCCAAGGAGAGTTACGTCAGACTCCAAGGTTAGAAGGGCAGTTTTCAAGAGAAAAGACTTAAAATAAAGTACTTTGTAAAAACATTCTCTTGTTTGTTCAGAACTCACCTGTCAAGAGCGGGATGGGCGGCGCCATCTTGTCCCGGAAAAGAAACCATTCGCTCGGGTGAAAGTTCAGTAAGGGCCAAACCGAACCCGGCCCCTACACGTCTCCTCAAGCGTGGAGAGTGTGAGTTAGTGTTTCCGGGGTCAGCAGCCTCGAGGTCCATCCACTTCCGGTTTCAGAGGGCGCGTGCGCATTTCTGGGACGCCGCTCCAACGAGAGTGCGGGGGCTGGCCTAGGGCTGGTGCTCCGGCTCCGGTCCTCCCTTTCCAGAGGGCGGAGCCTGGACTTTGGGGGGCGGGGCCTCCTCAATGCTGACGTTGGCAGCCGAACCCGAAGCACTTGGAGGCTGCGGCGGTACTGTCCGGTGCTTGCGTTTCCTTCCCGTGGCTACACGCTCCCAGTGGTATCTGAAGCCGCGGCGCAGGAGCGTCCCCGGGATCTGCTCTCTTCCTCCGCTGGGCCTGCCTGTCTGGGCCGATCGGTCGCTCGCCGTCGGTTGGCGGCCCGCGCCCCTCCGGATCAGTCCCCGCGCTCGTCGCGTCCAGGCCCAGCGGCTGTAGCCAACGCCTGGCCCCAGAGCCTCCACGCTCCAGCTGCGCGGGCACCCAGAGCGGAACCTCTCGCAGCGAGCGCGTCCGAGAGCGGCCGGGCAGGTGGTAGCGCCGCGAAAATGGTCGCCAAACAGCGGATCCGTATGGCCAACGAGAAGCACAGCAAGAATATCACCCAGCGCGGCAACGTCGCCAAGACCTCGGTAAGGAGAAAGCGGGCGCCTCTCGCTCCGCAGCCGGGATTGCAACCCGTTTCTGAGGCCGACTCTGGGCTCCCGGGACTGAAGGCCCGCTGGGAGGTTGAGAGCTCTGGACCGGGTGGGGGGCGCACCCCTGTGAGGGAAGGCAGGGGTCCGGGGACCTGGCCCGGGCGCAGCCGGTGGTGGGAGCTGGGTCCAAGTGGTTTCTCTACCCCCGAAACTGGATTTTCTTTTTCGCAGAGGAATGCTCCTGAAGAGAAGGCTTCGGTAGGACCCTGGTTGCTTGCTCTTTTCATTTTTGTTGTTTGTGGCTCTGGTAAGTATTGGGGAGGCTCTTACTGGTAGCGGGTTGGGTGTAAAGTTTGGGGTGAGGTGGTGATGGACCCCTGGTGAGCTCTAATAGTTCTCAACCCTCCTGCCCAGAGCACCATACAGTAATGTTTCTTCTGAACCCAATACTTGTCCCACATATGCACAGAGGGCGGTGCTCCAGAAACGTCTCCCGGCTTGATTTGTGCTCACAGGAGATGAGAAAAAAGGTCAGATCTTTGGGAATGATGGGGGAGGCGCTCAGGAAATAATTTGGAATGTCTCGCGGCCCCATTATCGATGGCTTTGCAGAAAAACGTATGGACATCAGGCACGGAGCATATGGCCGTTAGATTTTAACTATAGCACAGTCTAACATCTTCAGTGGCAAAGATTGCATATGTTTTAGAAAGTTTAGCTAGTACAAAGAATTCCCTCTAAAGGAAGTGTACCTGTGGGGCAATTTAATACGTGAGCCAAACGTTTTTAGATTAAAGAAATGTTTGACATATGCTAAGAAAAAATAGTTATCAGAGCAGGCAGCTATTACAGTAACAGATTGTTGCTTCTACAAGGCAGCTCTGCTAACCAGTGAACCACCAACGCCTCTGCTTTTGCTCCTGGAAATGCATTACAGCATGTCTTCCTTCTCTTTATCATCTTAATACGAAAGATGTTAATATGAAAGTACATAGTTCTGTTTTCTACATTCTAAAGTTACTAAGATTTCTGTTTAAGATTTTTTTGCCTTCCCCCTCAACCTATCGCTTAAAAGCTTTCCTGATGAATGGTTAAGAGCCAACCAGTTTATATAATCCTGAGATGATGGAATTTCAGCTTTGTGAGAATCAGGAAATATACATATATTAAAGGGATGCTTGATTACTTAGGGATAAACCAAAATATTTCTGTGCTAGAAAAACCTGTTTGCTTTGGTGCTTAAGTTTCTCCCTATCCACTTGCTGTCTTGGACATTTTTACATAAAATTCAGGGAAGCTGAAATTTAAAAAATAGTAACTTGACCTGGAGATGTAGCTCAGTGCCAGAGCACTTGCCAGGTATGTTTGAGGCCTTGGGTTGAGTTCCTGGCATCACAAGATAATAACAACAATAATAACTACTAATGCACATTGTTTTATTTATTAAGATAGACCTGTTTTCACTTATATTTAAGGTAGACAGTATTTAAATGTTCGTAAGAATAATTTCAGATTCTTCAACAACTACCATAATAGATATTTTTTAGTCATCAGACCTATTTTATTCAAATCTTATTTTAATATCTGCTCTTTTTCTTTACAGCAATTTTCCAGATTATTCAAAGTATCAGGATGGGCATGTGAAGTGACTGACCTTAAGATGTTTCCATTCTCCTGTGAATTTTAACTTGAACTCATTCCTGATGTTTGATACCGGGTTAAAAAACAATTTAGTAAAGCATCCTGCCGCAGAATGACTTTCAAATCATCCTTCCTGTGTCATTCCAAGGTTTCTTCACAAGTCATTCCACATTTTCTAGTCCATACCACAGTGCCTTGCAAAAGCACCACATGAATAAAGCAATAAAATTTGATTGTTAAGCTATAGTAGCAGACCCTTATTCAGCCAGTAAAGAGTAAATTTTTATGTGATTATTAAAACAGTATACGGTATGGGTAATTAGATTAAATCTGTGTAGACAGGGCCTAGATTTTATTGACTAATGTGTAAATGCAGTTAGCATATTTAAAATTTGGAATCCTAAGGTTTTTGTATAGCTAGGCACTTTATTACTCTAAATGAAAGCACACACTATTATAGGGCCATGTAACTTATCCTGTAATAAGGTGCTTGTATGTAAATGGAGGAACCATACAGCCTAGTTTTGCCACGAGCATTAGCACCTAAAATTTTTAAAAACTAAATACATAATGTAAGTGGAGATGCTTATGGCTACTTCTACTTTAATGTTATTATTTCTGTTACACTACCTTGGATTTTGCATGTGTGAATATAATAATCTTAGATCCCATTTTAAAAAATAACTTTGTTGAGCATTTTGTAATTTAAGCAGTTGCTGGGACTACCATGGCGGAGTGAAGGCAGAGAAGGCTTATTTATGTCATATTGATTTCACCAGAATTTTACAAAGGGATTTATGTTAGAGAAAGTTTTAGATAAAAATCCTAGAAATGGATGCCTCATCAAAACATACTGTTGAGTCCAGTTGTGCTATAAGCATGTGAGCAAAACTTCCTAAGAACAACAAAAAAAGCACATCAACTAATAAGTTATGCTTAGTTTGGAAATGCTTTTCCTGGTTTATGATTGAAATTCCCTTAGGGTACTAGATACATCAGACTAAAGAGGCTTTTGGGATGTAATAGATTTATTGATAATGATCATTATTTGGTTTCGCGTATGATTTTATAGATTACAGTTGATCAGATTTTCTGTTCACAAATAGGGTGAGGGTAATAAGGTAGGCTTTGGTTTTTCTAATATGCACATTTGTTGAAAACTGCAAATATTGGATATTAAAGTACTTAGCCATAACTTAGTGCAAAAAGCGTGAACAGTATCTGTTTATTAAGAATGCGAACAAGGCTGCTTATTTGCTTTGCTGATTGCCTCAGCATGTATCTTCAATAAGCTTTTTAAAGAGGAACAGAAGGGAAATCCACCTAGTCTGTACACAGTGTGAACCCCATAGGTGACTTCTAGTATTTTCAAATACAGAGAAAAGAGTGGCAAAGCACAGTGTTTAGGAACTTAACTGCTCAAATGAAACAGAATCAGCCAGCTGACCTTGGGCCAGCAGCTTTTTTCACTGAATTGTTATCTGCCTTTCTCACCCAATAAATTCCTTGTTTTTTTCTTCAGGTCCTTGTTGATTCTATTTTATTATAACTAAAACTGAGAGTTAACTGCTCTAAAGTTACAGCAGGTGCCTTATTCCTTGTTTTGAATCAAATCATTCCATATTACAGTTACCCTTGGTTTAGTATAGATAATTGGCTTTACAGGTTTTTTTTTAAGCTATACAGTACTTTGATTAATTTGACTGTTAAATTGCTATAACCAGAAGTCATTTCATATGTGTAAATTTGCATTTCTTCTGTATTTCATATGTAATTTACCAATTGGGTGCATTTTATATTCAGGTTGAATTATGCATGTTTGGGTAAATAAGAGCTGGGTCTGATTTATCATTTAAAAATAAAGTTCCCTGAATATTTGATGTTTTTCTAAAAGAAAATGATTTTACAAAGTTCTTACACCGTTAATAGAAAATTATTTTAAAGAATGCCTACTCTTACCTTGAACTTAAAAGAAATAGTACCTAGAAGCATAGATGTAACCTAGAGGCATAGATGTAAGAATTGTAACAAAATGAATAGCATGAAAAATATACTGAAAGGAAAATGAATCAAATACTTCAACATTTCTGGTATGCTCATCTCATTATCCTAGGAAAAAGCACAATTTGATCTGCCTTTCCAGTTGAATTTTATATTTTATCTAATGTCAAATAGAGTATGAGAATAAATATTTTATTGAAGTTGTCTATCCAATAATGGATTTAACTCACATTTTAAGGCATTATCAGTTATGTCATATTTGTCAGGTTATATATATTGCTCAAAATAAGTCAAGATTTTCATTTTAACAGGATGCATTATAACAGGATTGGTTTATATTAAATGTCTACCTGTGTAGGGCTGTGGCTGTTCTCACTGTTGTCATGGTGCCATATAAAGCTGTATGGTGTCCTCGGGCTCACTGATGGATAACATTAACAAAACTTCATTGTACTTCAGATTTTGAACAAAGTCAGATTCTCCACTTAGAGACTGTAAAGTTTGGTTTACCTTTAATTTTTTAGTGTCTTTCGGTGCTAGGACTCAAGCTAAGCAAGTGCCCTAAAACCACAGCACATCCCCAGGCCTAGGATTTGATACAAGCTGTAACTTTAGGAATTGGTTTCAATAGCAAACTCCAATCACTTCAGAGCTTTTTCTGTTGAGACCTACTCCTACTAGCTGATTGTACTGCTCATCAGGTTGGAGTAGGACAAGTCTTTAGATGAGAAGAGTACTAATAAGCAGTATAAGGTTAGAAATTAGAGGGGAAAAGTAACTAAGCTTTGATATTTCAAATTCATGTATGTCATAAAAACAAAGTTAGGATGGATGTGTAAAATTAAGAACAATGGCCCCAACTCGGGTGTGCAATACACATCCATTGAGTGACAAATGAGTAACAATTCTGGATGGAGGTCGAGCTCTGAATTCAGGATCCCAACACAAGTATCTTTCAATCTGGGAGAGAAGCAACACACAGCTGAAAGCATGATGATAATTGTGGTATTTCAAAGAAAAAGTAAATCAGATAAATGGTATTTGCCGTCAGAGACTAATGGGGGAGCAGAAACTAGGACTGAGGTTTCTTGATTCACACTAGAAGCCACAGAAATGATTGCAAAACTTTGATGAAACAATTTCATGAGTATTTTGTCTCTCCTTTTCAATTTTTTTACATTGCCAGTTTAAAGAAGAAAAATGAATTTGTACTTTTATGGATGCAATTTTTTTGAAAGTACATTTAATAACCTATTGCTGTTTCTTGTGATAGAAAAATGCAAAGATCAAATTAGTAATATTCCTACTGTAACATTCAAGAGTGCATATTGTAAAATCTATTATGCTATCATTTTATTTTGCTTTAAGGTTTTAAATTTATGATGGTGAAAAATCATTATAAAATAAAATTACTGAACTAAAATAATCACTCCACAAAGCAATTGTATCCCCCATAGGTACTTTTTATAACAAAGGTTCAGTGACTAAACTGCATGATTTCTTTTCCACTGAGTATGAGCCAGCTGGATAGATTTCTGCCTTGGGATGCAGATGAAACAAATCTGTAAATTTAAATAATTAAAACCTCTAAATATTTCAGTGGAGTAGTAGCAGGTTTTTCTTTTATAGGGAAAGTCAAACAGGATAGGAGTTGATTTGGATGTGAAATAATTTATTTGGAAATTTTAGAAATGGGTCTTGATTAACCCTTATAGTTTACATTTGAGGAAGTTGTGACCTAAAAAAAATACAATGCCAAGAAAGCTTTGGAAGAGCAAAGATTAGAAAATTGGGTTTGTAAAGGCCCAAACTAGCTCTTTAACGTGAAGAATGCTAAGGAATTAAACATTTTTTTTAAATGGCTCTTTTTTACTTTGAAAGATTATGTACTCTCAAGAATCCCATGAGTTTTCCTTAGACGGGAAATCTGAAGATCACAACTTCAGGGCTTCCCCTCCGCCATTAGGACGGAGTAACTCTTCGACCTTGATTTCTGGGACACCCAGCAACATGACACAACCTGCCCTTTCAGCCTTGACCTCCTTGGCTCACTTCCCTGGAACTGTTCTACCCCACATTTTTCAGAGACTGTAATTTTTAAGTGTTTTTGCTTATTACCCCTACATTCCAATACAATCTGCCTTTTCAGATTCTGCTGTAGTTTCCGTTCCCCTTTTCAAATTTTCTCTTGTGAGAGTCAAGCACTGTTTCGTGAGATTGACAACTCTGGGCCAGTTAGCACTGATTGTTGCCATCCTTATTTTGTTTCTCTCTCCCCCTCCCCCCACCTTCTCTTTACACTGCCCCCATGGCTAGTATGAAGCTTTACGTGCCTAGTAGGAACTTGTCAACATATTAGTTGAGTGGTAAAGTGGAGAGCAATGAGTACCTAATGATAAGAAATACATCTTTTCAACCCCTCCCGATCTGTTGTAATATCACACTTCCCCCATACTTCCAACCGAGTGACCTCTGCGTACTAAGTTCAGCTAAGCTTTCTTCCTTTGAAACTAACCCAGAATGTGCTTGATATTTGAAAGTATATCAACAGTGTGATGTTTGTCCTTCAGTCATATTTAGAGCCATCATGGCATCAAAGAGAGCTAAAGATCATTTTTCCGAAGAAGACAAGTACCTCACCAACTAGTCTGGTTATAGGGCAAGAGTCAAGCAGTCGTGCTTGTTTAAAGAAGGTGCCTTTGAGTTGTCATTTCTGTCCTCCCACATCTCCATCCCAGGGTAATTCCTGGGAGGGACAAGGATACCATACATGTGCACTTTCTCCATGCTGGGTCTAGGTAAACTCATGGGTGGACCCCAAATCAGATCTAGCCTCTGGAAGAGATAGCTCTCCCTCGCACACACATTTCTCACAGCCAAACCGCACTATGCTGACTAGCACTTTGGATGTGTGGTTTTAAACCAGATTTTGTACGTTGGGCAAAGCAGACGCCCCGGGCCATTTTGGGGAAATGCCGCCCACAGAGCCACACAGTACACCCGAAACAGAGCGCTGAGCTCCTGGCACCTAGGACTGAACTGCAAAGGCGCTGTTTTCTCTTTGGTGTGTGGACCACCAAAGGAGGAACAACTGCAGTTCCCGAGAACAAAGGCTTCTAGGCTAGAGAAGACATAACCTCCAAAACAGCCGAGTCATAACGGTGAGATAATGTTGGGAGTGTCCAAGCGTGCTTCCACCTAGCTTCGGTCCTGGTCACTAGTGCATACCCTGCCCTGCTTGATGATTACAGTGGTTAATGTGAAGAAGGAAGTCATTGCACAGACTGAAATCCACCCCCAAATCTGAATGCCATTGCTTTTTGCTTGAGAACAATATTACAAGTTTTTTTGAGGTGAGAAACTTCTTTTGCTAAACATGCCATGAAAATCCCTTTGTGTTGCCAAGTACACACAGGGAAAGTCACCTAGTGGAATTTAATGTCCAACCTGTTAGGCTGCTTGAGTGTTGTCCAGGCCAGCAGTAACCGGGAAGCCAATTAGCAATGCAACATTTCCTGCCTGAGCTAAGGCCCAGTGAACCTGAATCTCCGTTTTCACAAGATCTCCTAGGTGATGTGTCTGCAAATTAAACTTTGAGAGGTGTCTAAAAAGTTTGAGGGCCAGGGATTTAGCTCAGTGGTTCCGGTGCCTGTCTTACACACCCAAGGGCCCAGGTTCGATCCCCGGTAACCACAGACAACAATGCCAGGTGTGGTGACTCACCCTCATCAGCAATCAGTACCACATACCACAGTGCCAGGCATGGTGGCTCACGCCTGTAATCCCAGCACTTGGGAGGCAGAGCAGGAGGATTGCTGTGCGTTTGAAGCTCGCCTGGGCTACTTAGTGAGCTCAGAGCCAGCCTGAACTGTAAGTGAGAACCTGTCTCAAAAAAAAAAAAAAGGTTTGAGTTCTACTCAGTTTCACTACCTTTCTGGGCTTCATTTTTCCTGACGAAAAGAAAATACTTTCTTCCTGTAAGTAGCTATTATGAAATCTAATGATAATAAAAGAACTTTGAATGTTAAAAATACTCTAGGCAATAAAACAACGTTGACTTTGTGAACTACAGTAACAGAAAGAGCTCATACCCTGAAGAGTTTCCTCACTGAATGCAAAAAGCAGTAATAGTCTTCATATTTGACTTGGGAAGTCACCTGTCCTCTTGAAATCACTTGCTGTTTATAGATCTCACATTACAATCCTACATTTCTACAGTCCTGCTTCCTGAATGGCAACAAGGTCCTGAACTATGTTCAGCTGTTTAGTCCCCATCATGAAATGCATTACCCTTGTCAGGTCCTCAAGGAAGATCTGTTCTCTGTGAAAGAGGAGAAATCGGAGAGCAGACTGGTCTCAAAAGTTGCTTAATGGCAGCTGTTCGCCCTGGTTTGGAGGCCCTTGTGACACCCTCGCCATGACCTTTCAAGAAAATCACCACTATTGGGAAAGCACAGTGGTTAATTACAGGTAGTCACCCTAGACATGAAAGAGCACTTCACAAATACGTGGGCTCATAAAACCTGTCCTTGGAAATGATTTCATTTGTATTAAAACAAAAATATTTAGATAAAATATGTAAAATTTGACTTCATAGCGTGGCTCATTTTAAAAATAGATTTACAGAAAAGCTGTAAGGATAGCACAAAAAGTTCCTGTATATCTTTTACTGAGCTTCCATTAATACTAACATCTTAATCATGGTACATGTATCAAAACCAAGAAATTAACATTGAAGAATACTTTAACTTAATTAGGACTATTTTTGGATTTTAACAGTATTCCATTAATATTCTGTTTCTGTTTCAAGATCTGGTCTAGGTTGTCATCATTCAGTCTTTGCTCATTTTCGTGTTTTTTAATAAATGAGTTGTGCACAATATTGGATATTATACATTGGATTTTTAAATATTTTAATTATAAAATCATTAAATATACATAGAACAGAATGAGATGATTACATGCCATTATCAGTATGGTTGCCACAGTTGCTAAAATATTGTTTTATTTTCTTCAAATATTTACTTAAAACATATAAACAGGTGCTAGAGGTAGAGCTCGGTAGAAGTAGCATGTCCTTAACATGTACTAGATTCTGGGTTCAGTGACAGAGAAGAGAAGAGGAGAGAAGGAGGGGAAGAAAGGAAGGAAAGAAGGAAGAAAGGAAAGAAAGCCGTTTACATTGGTACATGCCTGCAATGCCAGCACTCTGGCAGAAGGATCACAAATTTGAGCCCAGCCTGGGCAATTTAGTGACTTAGTGAGAACCTGCCTCAGAATAAAAACAAAGGAAAAGAGATGAGGATGTAGCTTTGTATGTGTTCATCAGAGTTCTTGGTGCAGTTTTTATTTCTTAAGGCATAGATTTTGTTTTGTTTGTTTGAGATAGGATCTCGTTATGTAATTTAGCCTGGTACTGATCTCACTGGTAGTGCAGCTGCCCCTGAACTTGTGGTGATCCTCTTGCCTCAGCCTCCTGAGTGCTTGGTTTGCAGGTATATCCCATCAAGATTGGCTGAAATGTAAGTTTTTATAGTAAGATAATATTAGCCTCTTAGAATGGACCAGAAATTATTCCCTTCTTTTCTATTAGCTGGAAAACTTCGTGAAGAACTATCATTAATTCTTGAAGTATTTGGCATAATTCATCAGTGAAGCTATCTAGGTTGAGGTTTTTCATTGTGGATTGTGGTTTTTTTGTTTTGTTTTATAAATTCAACTTCTTTACTTGTTATGAGCCTATATTTTCTTATTTCTTCTTAACTCAGTGTAGCAGTTTTAATCTTTTTAAGGTATTTGCCCATTTTTTTCATCTAATTCATTTCACATCAAAATATCCCTTCACGATCATTTTTATTTCTGTAACATCAGTAGCAATGGGCTCTCTTACATTTGAACCTTTTTTTTTTTTTTCTTGGTCAGTCTAGCTCTTCCTTTGAGCTCACATTGTCTTTCCAAGAAACTGAATTCTAGTTTCATTATTTTCTCTATTATGTTTCTTCTCAAAATTTCTTTGTTTTTACCCTATAGCTACTAGTGTTCTTAACTTGCCTGTGCTGAGCACAGGACACTTGCTTTATGGGTGAACAGGGCTGAGGGGAACTTCTCAGTACACCAGGCTGAGGTAGAGCCTCTGTCCTTTGTGGGGCTGGAAGAAGGAGGAAGGGAGGAGGGGGAGGGAGAGGGAAGGAAGAGGAAGAGGAGGAGAAGGAGGAGGAGAGGAAGAAGAAGAGGAGGAGGAAGAAGAAGAGGAGGAAGAAGAGGACAGCCCCCCAGCTCTGGCCACGCTGTCCTGAACTGAAGCTTCTACAACAGGTGGTGGAAAAATACAGACCTCTTTACTGGGAGCTGAGGGCAGAGGGAACCTGGTTCCTGGCTAACTCATCTAGATATGCTGTGAGTAGGAACACAAAAGGAAATGTGTCCCAGTTCAAATTCTACAGACTCATGGCTCCTAAGTACCTTTAGTAGTTTCCTTGAATAAATGGTTCTTCCTTCACTGTATTGCCTTATGACCATTTTTAGAGAATTTAAATATTCTTAAAATGCTTTTTGCCATATTTCAGTGTGGAGTAGGTACACTGCGATCCTTACATTGCCCAGCCAGAGGTAGAATCTTAAAACTTACTTCTTAACTTTTGCTTTAATTTAATTTCATAACTATGTGCCCAATTTACATGATTCTAACAACGAATCTATTAAACAAGGAACAGCCAGAGAAATTCAGTTTCTGTTCCTGTCCTATCTACTCTGTTGCCTGTACCTATTGATAATATTTAAAAAATCTTTCTTTTTGACAACTGGGTGAGGGTAGACACATGATTGGAATCCTAGCACTGGGGAGGCTGAGGCAGGAGGATGAGTATTTTGAGGCCAACCTGGGCTACATATAGCAAAGCTGAAGCTAGTGTGGACTACACAGTGAGATCCTCACAAAACAAAATTCAACTGTAATTTGTATACTCACCCTTTGCAACGTCATAGTTCAGTTTTTAGTGTGTTTATAAAGTCACGCAACTATTACCATTCTTTTTGCTTGGAACATTTCATCTTACCCAAAAGAAACTCCTGGTCTGTACAGCAGTCGCTCCTCTACCCACACCTATAAACATTCACTTTCTCCCTCGCCAGCCCTGGCAATCACTAATGTATATTTTGCCCTGGATTTGCTTATTTTGGGTTTAATATAAATTTAATAATAATGATATGTGGTCTTTTCTGACTGATTTCCTTTCTCTAGCATGTTTTCAAAGTTCTTTTATGGTATAAATAATAGTTAATTTGTGTTTATTTGTTTAGTCACTCATAAATTGATAGACTTTTGAATTGTTTCCATTTTGGGCTATGAATAATATTGCTATGAAGATTCAAGTTCAGGTTTTTGTGTTGAACATATGTATATCCATAACCTAGGAATAATTTGACAAGCTTAACTTATATAACTTAACATGAATTTTTTCATTTATAAAAAAGAATTTATATTTACCTAAAGCACATAGAACTGAAGCTTACAATGTTAGGGATTTTTGGGGAAAAAATGACATGTTTATTATCATCTTCTACATTATAAAAATATTGTCCATGATGCTTACTATTAAAAGTCTTATAAACAAAAACAACAACAACAATAAATCTAAGCCAAGCATGGTGGCAAACATCTGTATTCCTATACCATCACTTGGAAGGCTGAGGCAGGATGGAGCTGTGTGAGTTCAAGATTAACCTGGCTACGGGGCCAGGGATTTAGCTCAGTGGTTCTGGCGCCTGTCTTGCAAGCGCAAGGGCCCGGGTTCGATCCCCTGGTAACCACATACCATACTGGGCGTGGAGACTCATGCCCAGCAACAACCAGTACCACATACCACAGTGCCGGGCGTGGTGGCTCACACCTGTAATCCCAGCACTCAGGAGGCAGAGGCAGGAGGATTGCTGTGATGTGAGTTTGAGGCTGAGCTCAGGGCCAGCCTGAACTCCAAAGCGAGACGCTGTCTCAAAAAAAAAAAAAAAAAAAAAAAAAACCCTAAGATTAGCCTGGCTACATATTGAGTTCAAGGCCAGCCTGAAAAACATAACAAGATCCTGTCTCAAAAAATCAAAGGAAGAAAGAAAGAAAAGAGGAGACAGACTTGAGACTTGTGAATATCTGTTATTAGGAAATACACTATAAAATATTATGGTAAAGATTCATTATACATGTGCTTTATCTGCCATAGTTCAGGAAAATAAAGCACTGCAAAAGCAAAGGGAAAAGAGGGGAAGGGAAATGATAGGGAGGAAAAGGTTAGAGAGAGAAAGTGAATGATATAAAATAGGTAAACTTAGAAAAAGGCGTATGGCGGTTTTGGGCACCATTTTTAATTTTTTTTGGTAACATTTTATAACAAATTATTTCCAAATAAAAAATTTTGGACTATGAGGGCAACTCAAAGGTAGAACATGTACCTAGCTTGTGCAAGACGTGAAGTTTGATTTCCACAGCTGCAAATTTTTTTTTCACTTTGTATGTAGTACAATAATCTCTTTTGTTTGTGAAATTTCCTGTTCACCCTAAGTAAAAATCATGAACTAATATTAATATTTTTAATGATGATTGGGTGCCATCCAGTGTTCAGTTTCTGTAACTACTAGTTTTACAAACTCCCTCTTTTTAAAAACTATAGATGGAAATGCCTTCTGGTTGATGTTTGTGTTTGTGTGCTAACAACATAAGATTATGAAATGAATGCATGTGACATAAAAATTTATTCTAAAACAGCCATGCTGGGTGTGGTGGCACACACTTGCAATCCTAGGACTCTGGTGACTGAGGCAGGAGTATCACTGGGCTCCATAGTGAGTTCAAGGCCAGCCTGAACTACAGTGAGACCCTGTCTCAAAATAAAGCAAAAATCAATCAATGAGCCATAAACCACTCAAATATGAAAACAGACCCATACATTGTAATCAATATCAAGTGCATTTTGGCCATCTTTAAGTTTTATCCAAATCTCAAGTGGACATTTAAAAAGCTGACACATAGAGAAACGCTATGTTCCATGTCCAGCCTTCTCAAAACTCGGGATTTACACACAATACATAATAATTTTAGGGCATAAAACTTATTCAAAACACCCAGTCAGTAGAGGTAAAGTCGTTAGAGCAGAAAAACTAACAACAGTTTCTCCCTCACACTAAAAGCAGATATGATGGTTGCTTTTGCTTTGTTTTGTGGTGGGGGGGGTAGGGTTTGGATCTGTGTCAGTAACTGAGGATTAGACCCAGAGCTCCAGGCATGCTAGGCAACTGGTCTACCACCAAGCCACGTCTATGTTGTGGAGTTTTTTCCCCTATCCGAGTGAATTCTACAGCCACAAAAGAACAAAGTAAGCTTAATATTTGTCTTAAGATAATTCAGTGTCATGTTTTAAAAAGTAATACTTTAAATCACACATTGAAAACAAATCTCTAACAAGTTTCACTCACCCTGATGGCTTTTAATCTTCTTTGTGGATTGTGGCTATGATCCAAATTGTGTGATAATTGTCATAAAAATCAGAATGCAAAATTCTGAGTTCCACTGAGATGTGCTCTGTGTATCCACCATTATATCTGGTGCTTGTCCGAGGGATTCTAGCATCATCTCCAGGTACAATGTGACCTGCCTTTGATGAGAGCCTGTTCTGAAAGCTCGGTGTCAACCTGTGGAGGCCCAGTCCTGAAAGCAGTGAAATGCGATGTAAGATGACATAATTGTGTCGTCTAGAAGTCTCCCCACCCCGCCCATATCGTGTCTGAAGTTTTTATCCAAAATTTTTCTTTTGACCATCGCAACATGTTGTTTTTACTTTTCTATTTATCCAATGTTTAAATTACCTGGGCCCGGAGGGTCTGTTCTCCTTGAACACCAGCTTCGTTTTTCAGGTTCATTTTTATCCTTTTTTTTTCTGCACCTATTTCTCCTTTTCTCTTGGGTGGGGCTCCAGTGGAGGTCTCTGTTTCCAAACCTGCCCCAGTGTGTGGGGCCCTCCAGTCATAGGAGCCCAGGTGCAACATGGCGCAGAACACTGGCTAATGTTGGAGATCCCACGTTGTCTCTTTCTTTTTCCCTCCTTCCTTCTCTTTCTTATTTTTTTCTCTTCTTTCTATCTCTCCTTCGCTTCCTTTTTTCTTTCTAATTGCTTCATGTTATCAATTTCTTTGTCACGACTCACTTTTGTACTTCCTTACTTCTGGATCCTCTTTCCCTTCCTAATGTACCTTTTTTTTTTTCAGTACATTTGTCCTCTATTCTCTACAGGCAGTTGATACCAGGACCCCACTGAGGTATTCCAGGATCTGAGGATGCTAGGTGCCCTGTATAGAACGGTGTCACTTTGGCATATAAATTATACACATTTAAGTCATGTCTCTGTTACTTACTATGTAAACAGTGTCCTATAGTATTGCTTAGGGAATAAGGACAAGAGGGAAAAGATCTGTTGGCATTCACTACAGGTACAATTTTTTTTCTGAACTATTTTCCCTCTGCAGTTGGCTGAATTCATGGATGTGGCCCCTCAGAGGCCCAGTTGTATTTTAAGATCTCTCCTATCTTCTGAGAAAATATAAGGGGCTACTGAGTGAACATTTGATCCTACTTCCTGTGAGCCTTGACCACTCAGGCTCATTATTGTGAGAGGACCCATGATGGTAACAGGGAGGGGCCACTGATTTGTGGAATGTGCACAGAACATAGATACTTTTCGGTCCTTGGTGACTGGAAGTCGATGCTCCTCTGACCGTTTCCAAACAACTCCATATTTTGTACAGGAGCCTGAAAAATGGTATTGCTTTCAGGATTTCATTTTTCTTTTTTGCTTTTGATTTCAGGATTGGCTTTTCTTTCTCTTGGTTCTTGGAAGAAAGACTGAGCAGACTTTATTTATATATTTTGAAAGCATTTTAATGGAAACCCTGCATACCCACCCCCGAGAACTCTAGAGGAGTTAGAGGGTAACATGTTGTTGTGAGGGCCAGAGGCAGCAAACATTACCTCTTCCTCCAGCAAAGGAGTAAGCAGCGGGCTCTACTCTTCACCAACTGGACGCCTTCATCTGTGGGCCACAGAGAAGCAGTTGGGTAGGGAAGACTTTGAAGTCGAAGAGACTAAGAGGATGGGGCAAAAATCAGAAACCATTTCTTTTTATTGCTGAACACGTTCCACTGTTGGAGTCTACTATATTTTCTTTAGCGAATCACCTGCTGGGCATCTGTGTCATTTTGGCTGTTGTAAACAATGCTGCAGTGGACATTCACGTACAAGTCTTTGTGTGGGGATCGAATGTTTTCATTTCTCTGAGTTCTGTGCCTAGCAGTGGAACTTTGCCACAATTCTTTAACTGTTTAAGGAATTGCAACACTACTTTCCAAAACAGCCACACTATTTTACATTCCCACCAGCAAAGTATGACCATTTCAAATTTCCCATATCTTAACGTATTCTTATTACTTTTTAATTCTAGCTACCGTAGTGGGCACAAAGTAGTGTCTCACCATCATTTGCATTTACATTTGTATTTTTAAAATGTCTGCTTTTTTACTATTGATTTTAATAGTTCTGTATGTACAGACATTCCTTGTTTAATGATGAAATTAATGTGATTAGATTATTAAATGATTTGATCACTAAATGAGGAATTGTATATATTTGAGAAGAAATATACAAATTCAAAGCATCCTCCTGCTTCAACCTCCTAAGTGCTAAAACTATGGGCATGTGCTACCATGCCCAGGACAAAGATGAGCTGTACAAAAATAGGTATTAAGATTCTATAGATAAGATCTGTACCAAAAAAAAAAAAAACAAAAACAAAAACAAAAAAAAACAAAAAACATGAGTTGTAAGTCTGAGGGGTAGGTTCTAAGTCCTAAAGTCATTAAACAGGCCGAATGTTTACACAAGGGATGACTGAATTCAAGTTACTTATCAAATACATGATTTGCTAAAATGTTCTTTATACTGTAGATTTTCTTTTCACTTCCTTGATAATCTTGAATTCATACAAGTTTTGAATTTTGAGTTTGTCTTGCCTAGTTTCTCACTCGTATGTACTTTTGTGTCATATCTAAAAAAATTAAGGTCATGAGATTTATGCTTAAGAGGTTTATAGTTTTAACTCATATTTAGGCCTCTGATCCATTCTTGAGTTAATTTCACATACAGTGTAAAAAAGTGAAAAGAAGGCAATGGATTTTAAAAATTTTCCATGTTTTTGAATGAGTGATTTCTCTCTGGAGTCTGCTGTGTTAGAATCCATCAGATATGAGGGAGGGATAATGAGGCACTACTAAGATATATTTTGTTTCCACACTTGTGCTTTTGTGTGAGTGTTGAATCCTGCCCCGTCTCTCCTAGTGAGTGTGGTGTGTCAGTGGTGTCTGCTGTGGGGCCATGGTAATCGGACCACGCCCAGTTTCCATGGCCCTCTCTGTGCTCCAGCTCACAGCCACCAGCCGCTCCAGAGGCCCCTCTGTCTGTACACCCCAGGCTATGGCAACCGTCCAAGGCAGGGCACATACCTGATCACATCGACAGATAAGGAGAGCAAACAGACCACTGAGCTGGGCGCTGGATGTGGGTAGTGGGGCAGGGCAGTTAAGCAGTCTGCTGAATATAATGCCAGCATTTTCAAACCCAGCCCCTCCAGAAACCACACACAATCAGCCAGATTTCTCACCCTTGAGGGTGGGACCCTTGTGTTCTTCCTAGCCTGAGCTAAAGTTCTCAGGGGTCGGCAGTTAGCCTGCACCCTCTCCGCACTGTCTCCTGTGGCTATTTCCCACCCAGTCTCAGTGGTAGGGTGGTCCCAGCAATTCTGCAGTGCAGGTGTGCTACAGTTGTTTTGAAGCTCATTCTAACAATTATTTCCTCCTCAAAATGGCTTCTGCTTAAATGCTGAAGTATGACAGCACTGCCCTGGATTTCTCCTCCATCTCTAGATGCTATGTGAAAGGAGTTACTTGCAAAGTAAAACTCCATGCTATTTTTTGCGGTTTACAACATCCATGGACTTTTTGTGGGTCTAGCACAGCCAGTGCAGGTTGTTGATTCTCCCCGGAGCTGCTGACTTTCTCTGAGCTTTCTGTTGTGTTAGGGGAGACAGCTTCCTTTGCCTGGACCAGGGTTAGCTTTCCAACTGCTTGATTCTTTTCTCTGCATTGTCCTCAGTTTCCTCAGTTTCCCTGTAGTTTCTAGTTTTCCTGTCAGCTCCCTCCCAAATCCTAGAGATCTATCTCCTTTTTTCTTAACCACGTTGTTTTTCACGATGTCTTGATTGCAAGTCAGGAAGAAGCTATATTTTCTTGCCTTTTTTTTTTCTTTTAAGAGTAAGAAAACTTTACTGAGAAAGAAAGGCTCTGCCTAAAAGGGACAGAAGGGTTACCTGGAAGTGAGTGAACCCCGCTCACCTCACTTCCCTGAGGGGTTTATGGAGTAGAGCTATGAAGTGAAGCAGGTTTAAGGTGGAACAAAATTATAGTTGACCAGTAACATTGTAAGTATAGTTGCTTAAATAATATTGGTACAGTGAGAAATCACAAAATGGACAAAACCATTATCAACCAATAAGATTACAAGTATACTCCCTTACGTAATACTGATGAAGTGGGGATCCTGTTGGAAAGCAAGTCACATAACAAGTGTACAATGATTTTCAAAGAGTGATCTTTTCTGAGAAGGGCGGGTTAAAATCTTGGTCCTCCAGCACAGAGATTGAAGCCTACTTCGAATATCGGTCACTGCTTTTTATCCTGTGTGGGTGGGGGTAGTCTTCTCCTTTGGCAGTGCTGACCCTCAGTGATGGTCTCCTTCACTGTCCTCCACGTTGGCTCCTTCCACATCAGTTTTTCTGAGGGCCAGCCCACAAGATGTCCAAGTAGCTCACCTACCCTACAGCATTCTCCCCTCTGAAGAAGCACTCCTAACTGCCATGAGGGGCGAGGGGTTAAGACCATTCTGGCTGCTTCAGACTGAAGAGGGTCTTCGTAGTAGTTGGCAGTCAGAGGGTCGATCTGAAGGCCTTCGATCTGAAGGCCTTCGACAGGCTCCAGGCATCATTATCCTGGGTGAGTATATAGTTTTGAGTCTCCGTTCAGTAATGTCAGTGGAAGACCTCCAAAATGATACAGAGGAGCAAGCCTGACTCCCAACATGCAAATACTGAAATGTGAGTTCCTGTTCTCTGAAATAGAAGAATAAATTCTAGGAACAGTGAAGGTTGAGTAGCAAAACTTTATTAAGAAAGAAAGCTTCTGCCTAAGAGGAACAGAAGGGGGACCCAAAATAAGTGAACCTTCTGCTGTTTTTTATTCTACCATTTTTAATCCATACAGTATATGTATATTTTGTTTGTGTATTTTCAGTATATATTTTAAACATACATTCTTTATTTGTCTGAAATTTATTTTCATAAAAATGTGAAAAATGTTTTAGTTTTATTTTCCTTTAATAAAGAAAGAAAATGCCAGTCTATGAGTTTTCGTCCAGCATGATAGAGAGTAATGGATCTCCATACTCTTATGGAAAGAGTACTGCTGTGTATTTGGAAGGAGTTGTACACCCCATCAAAGCAGTAATATTTTCTTGCTGCAGAAAGCTCACAAATCATAAAATTATTTAAAACCTAAAATCTAATACCTAAAATACAGATTTAATTAATTATACTCACCTCTACTCTCGTTTTCTCTCAGTCCCTGCTCCACGTCTGTGTCTAACACGTGCCCATTGTGGTAGCTTCTGTGACCACACTTGCACTATTTTTCCTGCTGTCAGGTGAATTAGAAACCACAGAATTTCCTATTCATCTCACCTGAAGCTCCTGAGAAGGCGAAGAGCCTTAGCTAATGAAAGAATTGTGAAGTCACCATTTCCCCCGGATACAGGAAGGGGCCAACAACACTTCAGCAGCTCTGATCCACGGAACGTCCACTGCCTTCCTTCACAGTTCTCAAATTCTTCCAACAAAAAATAAGCTTATCTCTTCTTGTCCCATTTACACACTTCAGTCTCATCTCTAACAGAGTAGTTTTCATATACCTTCAGACATTACCTGTATTCACAGTACTGGAGACAGCCTTCCTATCTGTAAGAAAGCAGAGGTGTCCTGAATCAACAGGAGTTTTTTCATACCAAATTCATCTCTCCTTTTCCAGAGAAGGTTGTTTACTTCAGCATTTATAAAAACAGATGATGAAGCAGAATACATAGGTCTCGGGAGGGGGGTGTCAGTAACCTCAGGCAGATTAAGTTTAATTTTTGAAATTTGTTTTTTCTCAACAAAAATAAAAACTTCATTATTTCATAAATAGCAACTTACCAGTAGAACTGTTCTTGGATCAAATTTTTTAAAAGTGCAGAGCTCTTATGTAGTATTTAATTTTTGGTGTTTATTATTTATTAAATTAAGGTAAAACACATATAACATAAAATTTGTCACTATATCTACTTTTAAGTGAAGAGTTCCAGGTGTTAAGGGCATTCTGCATGTTACAAAATAGGTTGCTAGAAGTTTTTGATCTTGTGAAAGTGAAACTCTCTACTCATACAATTCATTGTTTCCTCTCTTCCAAGCTTCATCTAAATTTCATCTTAATTTCAGTTTCTGAGTTTGTCTACCACAGTGTTTGTCTTTTTGTGCTTACCTTGCCGGGGTCTCACCGCTGGTTATGGCGGTGTCAGCCGGGCAGAGCAATGGGGTGACCGAGCCTAGGGGCTTAGGATGAGAAATAAGTAAAAACAGGACAGCGGGAATTGGGAGGGTTCACCAGTCAATACCGAATGAACGCCACGTTTATTTAACAGCCTTCTTTTATACATTTCTTTAGTACTATCCTTGAGCCGACTAGCTTTGTTCACGTGTACAGAAAAGAAAAAAAAGTTAATGAAAGAACTGGTGGGCGAGGTGCATTGACAATATTCTTAATTAAATCTGGCACGAGGGTGTGTAAAGGTTCTTAGTTTAACCTGGAATAAGGGTGTGTCAAGGTTCTTAGTTTAACCTGGAAAGGACAGTAGTTATCCTTGAGGAAAGTAGACAATGTCAGGCTCTGATCCAGAAATCAGGCCAACTTTTTCTCTCCTGCATGGGCAGCCATGACACTGTAGGAAACAGCTCCCAACATTACCTTGTTTTACTTAGATAATGTCCTTAAAGTTTATTCATGCTATAGTACGTGTTGGAATCTCCTTCCTTCTTACAACAGCAAAATGTTGCATTTTATGTACATACTTCATTTCATTTATCCATTCATCCATAGACATTTGTGTTGCTTCTGCTTTTTGGGTTTTTGGATACTTTTAGCTATGATGAATACTTTTGTGATTTGGAAATAACTTTCATTTGAATGAAAACTAGATAGAAAAGGGATTATATACTTTATTTGTGGATTTATTCTTAGAAGCTAGTTTTGGAAGTGTTTCCTAGGACATTACATTAGACTCTAACCTCTGATCTTTTGCCATACCCTTTTCATATGTTCCCCAGTTCTTCTGTGCTTTCTGTCTAACTAAATACAAACCAGTTGACTAATTAGGGACAATTCTGCTGAGGACAATGTTGCAACATGGTAGTATCAAATAAAGTTATTTATTAAAGGTAGAGTGAATCCTCAAATTGTAACTGATCTAACATATGAACAACTTGGGTTGCAACTGGAATTTTAGTTTTAACTTATGACTGAAGTCTTGAGTTATGACCCAAATGCTTGTGCTTCCAAATAGTCTCAGATACAGTTTTAACCCTTTAAGATTTCTGGAAGAAACATTACAATATCTTTTCCTATGTGGGGTTCATTGAGAAATTCTGAGCCAATGTCTCTCTAAGGACACTGAGATCTACCCATGTACAGGACAGAGACTTTGAAGGTTGTGTAGAGGAGCCTGAGCCTTCAGCTGACCAACTTGAGTAATAACCAGCCTTTATGAGTAGCTGAATTTGTAAATCAAGAAACTATTTCTGTGTTACTGAGATGTATAACACTACGTGTTTAAAAAGTCCTGTGTGATCAATTTAGTCAAGTAAGTACCATCAACATCTTTTGATGATTTAAATTTCATTTAGTTCAGTGCAGGACAATGAAACTTCCAAGTTTAGTAGCAATAAGGTGACAAGATTAGTCATGACCTGTGGGCTCAGAAGAGAAAGGGAAAGAAGAGATGGGACATTTTATCTCAAATCCCTTCAGTGAAATGAACACGCTACAGAACAAATTTATTTAGAAGTCTTTAGACTTAAAAATGTGAAAAAGCTGTATTTGGACACATAACTTGGAGTTCCAAATCTCCTTCTCATTGTGTCGAAAGTGTAATAAATAATACTTGTACCATTAGGGCAATTCTAGTGAACGTTTTACATCAATGTCAAAAATGCAAGTCAGATGCATCCAAAGAATGACAGCCAAACTTTAACTATCCCCAGTCAAACAACAGAGAAAGGAGCTCTAAATTTCCAGAAGGCACCTTGATCCCCCAAATTAACAAATGCAGAAGCCTCAGTGGTCGGCTGATGTCTGAGTAACTTTTCTTGTTGCGGAGACAAAAATACTCAATACCTTGAGTTAAAGGAAAAAGGCATATTTAGCTCAGCTTGTGAGAGGTTCCACTTCATAGTTGGCTGGCTCCAAGGCAGCATGGCATGGCAGAGGGACTTCCCAGAGGGACGAGAGTTCATAGCAAGCAGATGTCAGCAAGCAGCAAAGTAGCAAAGCAGCAAGCGATGACAGCGAACCTCTTTCTATCCCCCATGCTCAGGCTACACGCCCTTAGGGAAGGGAGCACTGACACCCAGGTGGGCATTCCCATTATCCACACTCAAAACTATGCCAAACCAGTTGGTAGACTTGCCTAGTAACTGATCCTGGAGTCGCACACTTTAGATCTAACCACCTCTGAAAATGCAGAAGCATTTTCTGGCCTATGGCCTCATGAGGCTTTGAGGGGACATCAAGAGCTGCACACTCAGACCTTGCCACTTCCTGGAATAACTAAACCAGATTTACAGGGGGACATGATGTCTCCCTGCAAACTGCAGAAGTGTTGTAGTTTATGGCTCAGCTGCCTTGATATCTCTTCCTGGGTGCAAGAAGGCTGAAATTTATCTTATGGAGAAAACATATGTGTTAAATAAGCTTTTTAAGGCATGGGCTGGCCTTGAGTTCAATGCCAAATGAATATTAAATAAAGCATCTTTAAAAGGGGTAAGGAGAGAAAAGGGAGGGCTCTCTGTTGTCTCCTCTGTCAGATCAGGCCCTCATCCTTACAGCCGCAGTTAACTGACCTCCTAAAGGCCCATCTCCAAATACAGTAGCTTTGGAAGTTAAGGTTTTCAATGCCTGAATTTTGGGGGAAGCACAATTCACCCTGTAACAGTTTATGTCTTAGTCACATTTTCCATTGCTGGGACAAAATACACAACTTGGAAGAGGAAAGGTTTGTAGAGGTTTCGGTTCATAGTTAGCTGGCTCCAGGACAAGGGCTGGGGCAGAGAGGCAGGCTGGAGGCTCACGGCTTGGCAGATAGGAAGCAGAAAGAGTCAAGGGAGGAGCTGGGAAGAAATAAACCAGTGACTGGCCTCTCTGGGCCAGACCCCAGCTCCTACCAGCAAGATACCTAATACAGCTTCATAATCCACTGACCTTACAAAAGTCCTGCTTATATTTGCACAAAGTTGAGAGGACATCCAGATATAAACTACAATGACTGGCTAATTTCTCCCCAATATATCAGTACAGTGAAAGATTTAGATTATCTGTCACTCATATTTCCAGCCGATTAGGGAAAGTGATGTCCTACCTTGTTTCAGTTGTCATATTGTAATCAATTGTTCTCTTCATGATTTATTTAGTATCACATTTTCCACATTTCTGTGCTTAAAATGGCCCCCAAATAGAATACTGAGGTGCTGCCTAGTGTTCCTCAGTGCAAGAAGGCTGAGATGGGCTTCATGGTGAAAATATGTGTGTTGGATAAGATTTTACGGGCATGAGCTGACTGTGAGTTTGATGTCAAATGAATTGCTAATAAATATTAAATAAGATATCTTTAAAGGAAATACACATGAAACAAGGTTATATGTTAAGCAGATGATGGAAATTTGATCAGAGGCTCCTGTATTTCCCCTAGGATCAGTGGGTTAGTAATTGCTAATTCAGTGCTCATGGCAACGTCATCGAATGTAACTACCAAGAATATGAAACGACTGCAATTATGTCCCTAATTAAGTGTAATTATGATATGAACAATCATCATAAGCAGCTATGACAAGGTTCTACAAAAACATCACAATGTTCTATATTTAAGATGGTGTTCAACACATTGGTAGAGTGAAAACACATTGGTTTTTCATACTGCTTATGAAAAAAAGACAAGCGCAGCAATGGGGAAAGAAAATGGCATTGGATTCTCATTTCTTCTTGTTTAGTTTTTCATTGTGTGTGTGTGTGTTTTTAACAAAATAATAGTCATAATTGCAAGGCTTTCAATGTTGTATGTTTCTCAGTTACAAAGTTTAAGTCTACATTAAAAACCATACAGAGAATTTTTGCCATGGCAAATGAAGACAAGAGATCTGACAGAACACTGGATGCGGGAAGACAGTAACCATGGAGCTAAAGGGGAAAATTCAGAAGGCTTCTTCTTGTTTTTCTTGCTTGCTGTAAAGAAGCAAACTAAGAAAAGAAAAGCATAATTACGCTTTCAGATTATAAAACAAACAAACAAACAAACAAACAACAGCAACAAAAAACACCTGAATTGATTTTTCCTGCAGTTCCTTTATGGGCTGTATTCTAATTTTCAACCACCAGGTGGAGACCAAACTAAAAGATTTCCCGTATTTTGTGCTTTCTGCTGTCTGAGTGATTTCTTAATCTGCATCAGAAGTAGGAAGAGTATTTTTCCTTGTAAGTACGCCACTGGCCTCATTGGGCACGAGACCTTGTAGGTCAAAGGTCATCTGAAAATTCAAAAGAAACACTTTTTTGGAGGTACTGGGGATCAAACTCAAGACTTTGCCCTTGCCAGACAGGCCCAGTCTACATCCCCAGCCCAGAAAACACACTTTAAAAAACCCCCAAAAACATAATGTGTTCAAGTCAATGATCTATACAAATTAAAACTGAGAAGCATATCTACGCTAAATCTAACTTGGTGCATTATGGTTGGTTGAGGATACAGACAAGGAGGAAGAGAAAATGGAGCGGAAGAGGTGAAGGGCAGAGGAGCGGGGAGAGAAGGAGGAGAGAGAGAGAAGCACGCAGTGACGTCCTGAGTTGTGAAGTACAAGCCACAGACGAAGCACAGACGGGAACGCGTCCGACTGCGGGCCTGGCGTCAGCGTGGTCCCGCCCTTTCTCACTCCTGCTTGCTGAGGGTACCCGGGTTAGCAGCACGCCAGGTGCTTCGGAAACCTGGTTACCCTCCACGTGTCTCTCTCCGAGCTGAGAACTGGTGTCTTTTTTCCTTCTTAACGCCAATATTTAATTTTAAACTGAACATTTCTCTTTCTACCACAGCTGAAAGATTTTCTCATCGCATGTAAAAGAATTTATTGATTTTTTTTTTTTTTAAAGATCCCTCTTTGTCTTGGGGGCAAGATATTTAACATTGACAAGCAGCCAGGTAGCCTTGGTTCTTTTTCTTTTATAATACAGGATTTTTTCAATTCTGTAATATTTGGAAGGTGTAATAATTCTAGTGGCCATATAATTATTCTGAACAGTATTGCCAGTAAAACTTATCGTGTGTGTATGTACGAGAGAGACAGAGAGAGAGAGA
>PVIR01018825.1:0-32851 GCA_004026965.1 Petromus typicus | reverse complement strand
TACATATCGCATCTTTTCTCTGGTATGAGAAAATGAAGATGTAAATGAGTCCTAGCATTGTATGTTATATATTGTGAAATAGAAAATGCTCAATGTAAAATAAGGTGAAAGGGGACAATGTTGAGATTGTAACAAAAAAGTAAGGAAGTAAATTTTATATATATGGGGGGGTGGTAGGGTGGGTGGGGCTATGGGAAAAATGAGAATTAAGTTGTGTCTTATACTGGTACAAATCCCCATTATGGAGTGCAATCATGATGTGTATATTTAATGTACCAATAAAGATAATTAAAAAAAAAAGAAGTCACAATCATATTCCTATTCTATAGTGTAGAATTACAGAGCATGCCTGTTGGGGTTTAAAAGTAGTTGGTATTCCCACTGATGTTAGCTGACCTTAACTCACCATTGATCAAGTTGACTGGGAACTTTACAACAGCATAGAATTCTAGAATCAGGTATTTTTGAGATGGGGTAGACTTGAGATTGTGAAAGCTACCTTTTCCTTTTTTTTAGAATAAGAAACAGAGTAGATTTTCATAGTTTGATTGCATTCTTGTGGTCTGGGTTTCCATTGTGATTAAGAGCTATATGATGCTATAGGGAGGTGGTGAAACCTTTGGTAGGCAGAGCCTAATGGAAGGTTGTTAGGTCATTGCAGTAGTTTGCATGCAGCTGCTTGAACATTTATGAGAAGAATGTCCTTAAAAGGAGCCGACTTGGCCACACAGGCACTCTTCTGCTTCAAGATGTGATCACTTGCCAATGTTCAGTGTGATCATGATGTGTATATAAAATGTACCAATAAAGAATTCAATTTTAAAAAAAAGAAGATTATGTAATCACTTAACCCTTCATGGTCTCTCCGCTAAGAACTGGGCTGATGCCAATGCCATACCCTTGAACCTGCAAAGCTGTGAGCTAAGGAAAACTTTTCTCTTCATAGGCTGCCTCAGGTATTTTGTTGTAGTAATGCAAACCTGACCAATGCATGCAGCTTGATTGGGTGATTAACTCTTCTACTAAAAAAATTTTAATACAATAAGCCACATTATGAATGTTTTAAAAATATGATGAAATGAGAAAAGCCCAGTCACATTTGCTTGGGAGATATAATGCTATATGAAGTGATGTAGGTATTATATATATATACACACACACACACACACACACACATATATATATATAATTGGCAATATATCTACCATTTTGGGATCTGAATTCTATCCAGTGACCAAAAGGTTTGGAAAATGAATCAAACTTGAAAAAAATTATACTTCAAAATGAAACCTAAACAAAAATATACAAATTTGTTCTCAGATTTTTTTGTGTCATGTAGGCACAATAAAATCCCATTTTTGCAGGAAAATCATCTTCATCTCTTATTGAAAACCAGCTCAGACACCTTGGAGTTACCTCTACATCAGCTGGCAGAGGGACTGAAATAACTTGTTCTGAACATTAGGAAGGCTGACCTTTAACCTGGTGTTTTTTCCTTCGACGAAGGTTCTTGCCAATATCTTTGGTCTGAATTTTTGAAAAAAGGATCTTGTCAGCAAAATCTGGGAACCAGTTATCTTGGTGAATAATGGGAACTTCTTGTCTCAGTAGAGGAGATTAATGTTACCTCTGTGGAATGGACTGTGATAGCTGGAGAAAATTTAATACCAGTGGCCAAAGTTTCAGAAATGCACGTTTATGAAAGCCTGATTCACTTGAAAATGTGTACTGCCTAAATATGCGATATAAGATAGAAGAGTTATTCTTTGTCACAATGCAGGAAAGATCTGGATTCTCCATTACACTAAAAATAATTAATTTTTCTAAAAGTGAGACAGAGTACACTTGTAGCAAGCTTGAAGATAATATAGAAACAACATTTGAATGAAGATTATTGAGGAATGAATACTAAATGTGTAATTTTGCATGTACATTCAATTATAATTATGTACATTCTGGGAAAAGATCAAAAGTAAAAATTTAAAATTCCTAGGCAGACATAGAGTTTTGGGTTGCTTATCTCTCTAGCATTAAATCCAATGCCATAATAGATTTTTGGGGGACAGGGTCTGGCTTTTTGTAGTTCAGGCTGGCCTTGAGCTCAGCCTTGAACTCACAGCAATCCTCCTGCCTCTGCTTCCTGAGAGCTGGGATTACAGGTATGAGTCATCACACTGAACACTGTGGTATGTGGTACTGATTGCTGGTGGGCATGAGTGTCCATCCCCAACATTGTTTTATGTGGTTACTGGGGATCAAACTAGGGGCCTTACGATTGCAAGGCAGGCCCCGGAATCACTGAGCTAAATCCCCGGCTCCATAATAGGTTTTTCATAGAAGGTTTTTTAACTTAAATATTATATCATTACTTCACAAATGCCATTTGAACCCAGGAATTTATGAGTAAGTTTAGGGCTCTCCACAATACCAATTCTTTATTTACATTTTATTTATTTAATTTATTTTTTGTTAGTGTATATTTGCCATACTTAATGATCACATTCATCATAGGAAATGTCTACCTGTACATATGTGTTTTAACATTTTTGTTCTCTATTCCTTTCCTTCCCTTCAGCCCTTCTTCCCTTCTTAATTTACAAAAGCTTTATTTCCATTTTTTCTTCCATTGTTTTTAAAATCATTTTCCCCTTCCGTCCCAGCCACTGACTCTCCTTTGCTCCTCCTCCCATTTGAATATGCTCTTTTACTTTCCAATGTCTCACCTTCATTTTCCTCTTTTTTTACCCTTAGGATTTTTCACATAAAAGAAACAATGAAATATTTTAATTTTTGTGCCTGATTTTTTACAATTAAAATTATGGTCTTGAGGTACATCCATTTACCTACAAGTGAAGTTCATCTTTCTTAATGGCAGAGTGGTGTTCCTTTGTATAATTATATATAAATACCATATTTCCTTTATCCATTCATTTATTGATGAGCATATGGATTGTGCCCAAGATTTAAGTATTAGAAAGTGTGCTGTTAGAAACATGGATATCTAATATATATCATGGGGAATGATGATTTTAATTCTTTTGAGAAGATGCCTCTTTTGGTCTCTTCTCATGCTGTAGGAATTTTAAGACTTGTTTTCCCTAATTCTATGAGGTATGCTGTGGTTTTCTGACTGGAATCACATTGAATTTGTATAACAGGTTTGGAATTATTGCCATTTTCACCATATTAGTTCTCCCTATCCATGAAGAGGACCCATTTTTTCATTTTCTGATATCCTCTTTAATCTATCTATTTACATTTATAAAACGAAGTAAAATTCTAAGGATGGAATATAGGAACAAAACAATAGACATACTTACTTTAAATGTATAAGTTTCAAAAGAATCTAGGAAACTGGCTTCTGACTGAAGAAATCAGACTAAACATAGGTTTTATTTTGCTCTTGTTTTTTTTTTTTTCCCCCTGCCTTCTCCTTCCTCAAATCATAGTGGTGCCAAAAAAAAAAAATGGTTTAGTAAATTAAGAACAATGTATTTAGGAAATACACAATACAGAGAGGACCTTTATGTCACTAGTATCATATAGTGATTAATGAACATAGCCAAAGTAACACTGCTATAATGTCAAAGTGAGATGTTTTCATATAGTCAAAAATTTAGCATATATTCTTCTCATACAAATTATGGAAAAATTACTCAAGGAACCATTTCAGCAAGAGATAGAAGAAAGCCAAGAAGTGAAGGATAATGTGAGGTCATAAAAACAGTGGAAATCATCAGAAATTAAACAAGTACCCATACAAGTTTTTGTAGTCATCGCATAAAAAAAGAACCCAAGTTAAAGCAAGTGGTCACAAGGTTCTGTGCTGAATATCATCCAAAAAACAAAAACAAAAACAAAAACAAAAACAAAAAAACAAACAAAAAAAACAGCTCTTACACAAAGCATTAATGTTAAAAAAAAACACAAAAAGATGATGGCATTCAAATCTTTTGTTGACAAGGAAATATACACATTTTCCTTTGGAGAAAAGGCTGTCTATGAAAGTTAAGATCCATGTAGCATTATTTGAGGATTTATAAATTACAGGAAGATTTCACATTGTTTTAATATTCTCTTTGAAAAAGTTTAGGCAATTAGTGTCTTAGTTACTATTTTGTGGCTGGGTCAAAATGTCTGACACCCACAAGCTAAAGAGGGAAAGTTTTATTCCCGGTTTGTGGTCCGTAGCTGGCTGATTCCAAGGCAAGGCAGTGTGGCACAGGGCCACAGGATGGGGAAACAGTCCACGGTGTGGCAAGTGGGAGGTAAAGGTGCTCCAGGAAGGAGGAATACATACAGTCCAGGCTGCACCCTTAGTGACCCACCTCCCACCAGACTTCACCCCCCAACATTACACCAACTATAAAGCAGTTAGTGGACTAACTGAGCACCACACCCTTAGTGTCCAGTGTCTCACACCCATGATCCAGTCACCTCCCAAATACCTGTTCATGAATTCATGAGGCTCATTTATCTACATGTAAACCATAGCAACTGGCTACATGATCTTATAATTCTTTTTGAGGAAATTAGTTATAATCTATCATTCTTTAACAGTTAAGAATTTCTTGAATCCTACAATTTAATCTTTTTAAAAAACAATGCTTTTGTCTTGTTCGTCCTGTCTCTGTAATAGCCAGACTGGAAGATGTGAAATCATAGACACCCTCTAACTATATAACTGTGTTTGGTAGTCAATATTTTCTGCTTATATAACAGCTATCCTGCATCAGCCTTATTCTAACTCCATTCTATTTTTAAGGGTTGACCTGGAGCACAAATATTCCTAAGACATAAATTTAGCCACCTCTACAAATTTTAGACTACTGTGTGCAACAAGAAGTACTTTTATTAATAATATTCTTATCAATATAGTAACTTCATTCAATTTTATCTTTAATGTTTTGACACAGTGCCTTGTTATGACTTTCACTTATGACTAATTCAAAGCTGACTTTGAACTAGTGACCCTCCTGTCTCAGCCTTCTGACTGTTAGCAATGATTAGAGGCACATGCTATAGTGTCTAATTTATCTCCTGTATTTTTAAAATATCAAGGCAAGCCTGCTAACAAAGAATTAGTTACCTGAGGTAAGATACTGAAATAACATATACTAAAAAGTAAAATTTGCTGAGAAGTCATCATGGTGAAGGAGACAGGTCCCTTGCTGCCCAGCCTGGGGTAGTAGATGAGTCTGCCAGGTGAGGACGGAGCACATCATCAGATTGTGAACCTTTTACACTTTAGATCTGGATCTGCTGATGTGAGTTGTGATGTTAAAATATGATAGTAAGAATAAGAGTATTTGTAAAGGCCTTTATATTAGTCTTACTTTAAAGAAGGACAAATATCATCTAAAAGTAGCCTTCCTAAAAGTGGAAGGTAGAAGAATAACTGCTTCGCAACAACAGACCTTTTCTGACCGGCGTTTGTAAGGTGAGTGAGTGGTGAACGCCTGTAGAATCACTGCTGTGATCTCTGCAGAGGCAGAGGGCCTCCCAGTTTGGCTTGAATGACAACACTGATGATGCTACACCAAGAAGGCAAAAACTGTATTATTTACACAGTTAAAGTTTTGGAGGAAAGCAGAGCAGGCCCTAGAAGCAGGTGCAAGATAGGTAAAGAGAACAAGAAAATGCAACTTGCTTGGTTTTATCGAGGTTATAAGATGGGGCCAGGTGAGGGTTTGAGCAGAGGAAAGGACGGGTTTGAGCAGAGGAAAGGACTTCCATTGCTGGACTCTCTGGCTGACCCCTAAGGAAGGGTCACCCTGAATCATTTTCCAGCTTGTCCAGATGAGAGGCACAAAAGGAGGAGGCAAGGATGACACTTAAAAGACGTTAGCAGTTAGACATTGTAAAGAATGGAGCAAAGTTTTTATTACAAAAACCGATACTTCTACTTCTATAGATGGTACAATAAGCAGAGTGAGGGAAGTAGCAGATGTGGCAGAGGAGAAGTTAATGAGTCTGAGTTCCAGCCCTCTTCAAAGAAACTCCTAAGGGAATTCTCTGCTTCCTAAGAGGGAAAAATCTGGCAATTCTGATCACATTGAATGGGAGAAAGCTCTCCTCTTCTGAGTCCATTTCACTTTTCCTTGAAAAAGGATCATGAACAAAATTTAGCACATAAGAGTTACAAATTCTCAAAAGTAATATCTCGGTACATCTTGTTGCTGATTATTTGGTAGCATATGGAATTGCCCCCAGATAGGTACATTGGAAGCCTGCTTAGTAAATGAGTATTACCAAAGAAAATTCAGAGTGAAATCAAGCTGTGATTATTTAGCTTTTAAGAGTCTTGAATTTATCAGAGGGAATGTAAGCTGCTAAATCTCTGTAGCTTCTAGAATTCTCTAATGAGCTGTGGTTCTAGAGTGTTGGTCAGTACTGTTTGCTGAGAAGGACTTACCGTACCCCAAGAAAAGAAGGAAGGCAGAGGAAAGCAAAGTTAACCAGCCTGCAGGCCCAGAGCCAGTGACTGTTGTGTCTTTACCAACTCCCCCTTTTCCAGATGGAATATTTAAAACTGAAGTTTCTATTCCTTCTCACCATTACATATTAAGATATTTGGCTGATAATCTAAATTTGGACATAGATTCCTGGACCACAAGAAATCATATTTAACTATCTTGACAGAGAATATTGCACAACTCTTAAGGCATCAAACTTAGAAAATAATGTAGTAACTGATGAGACTTATTTTCTCCTTGGAGGAATGGTGGAGTAATTTTATTTTGTGGCTAAGACTTTGTGTAGATGCTAAGTAGCAAAGCTACACAATGTTGCTTTTCAACACTTAATCTCCTAAGAATATCCAAGGTGTGTTTAAAAATTATATTAATTGGGCTTTTCCCTAACATAGAGAATGAGTTAAAGCCAACTCTGGCAACTTTAATGCTTATTATTTTTCTTTTTTTTTTAAACTTTATTTTTTTTCTAAGTGATTTAAGTCCTTGCATACACTGCAGTCGAGGCCAATGAGACATAAGAAAAAAATCTTAAGAGAGCTTCTAGCAAACATTTTCCCCACTATTTAAAAGAGGGGAGATGATGACTTCTTCATTTCTGGAGATATATACACACATAAATATTCTGATTTCTGCAACTTCTATAGTTAGATTGCTTCTCTAAAGGGTAAGCCATGAGAATTATATGAAATTATGCACAAAGGCTAAACACACTTTAAATTCAAAATAACTAACATAGCCTACTTATTATACAAGACAACAAACCCTTTATGATGCAAGAGATTTTAGCTAGTGGAAAAAAATAAAATTACAACAAGTTTAGTTGTGGATCGAATTGGCTTTTATTTGCATTTCATGAATCAGGATAGCCCACATTCTACAAAATAGAAACAGATAGGAACAAGAAAGCAGAACATTAAGGGAAAACTGATTGGTTGATTGGCTGACAACAGGGAACTTCCCACATACTTTTCTCTTGGTAAGGGTTAAAGCTGAGGAGATATGTTTATTACCTGGATGCAGGTAGACTAGAATCTCTTGTTTCCAGGAAAAACTGGTCTATTTAGGGTCTAATTGCTTCTTTTAAATTTAACTTTGTCTTTGTGGCTGCATTTTGGTATGATCTGATTTGTTGGGACCTGGGATAATATTTTTATTTAGCACTAGATATTTATTATATGTAGCTAACAGCAATCTAATGACAACAATTTTCTTGGTAGAGTGGATGTGAATGTGAGGATAAAGCAAGATAAAGAGTGATTCCAAGGTTACTGGGTGGCTGCAAAGGAAAAATGGAGGCATGTCATGAATGTCATGAAAGTCAGAGAAGAAAATTTGGATCTTACCCATTTTGGGGCTTGTGAATAGTAAGTTTTGGGATGTGTGAAAAAATGGACACTGGACACAGATTAATCTTGGGGGGTGAGAGAGACAAGATGGTGAAAGACCATACTGATATGAAAATGGGCCCTGATTAATTTCTAGAAACATTAATTTTCAAGAATAACTCAAACTGTGATGGAAGGGAAGATGAGAGGGAAAATGAAGACGAGGACCGTGAGGAAGGAGAAAGATAGCTAATAGTACATTCTTTTTGGAATTAAAATTCACTTTGCACTGATGACAGGCGTGGACGGGCCTAGTTTGCCCTTCCTTTAACAGAAGACATAAGTTTCTTGGCAATGAGTGAAAAAGAAACATGAAAGAACAAACCTCCTGTCGAGCTTTGCTCCTTTCTTTGGCTTCATGCTGCTTCAGTTTAGGTAATGTTTCAAAGGCAAGTATTGGAACAGAAGGATACACAGATTTCCTGCTTTCACTAGAGTAAGCTTGAAATAAATTGACTATTCTTAGCAATAAGGAAATAAATGGAGCTAATCCACTGAGAAAAAGAATATACTTTGACCTTATCAGAGCAGCAATAACAATAATAATCCCTTACCTTTGCAAAGTACTATATGATAGAAATAAAACTATGCTTCAAGATTTCAAAACACTGAGGTGTATTTCTGCAGTGCAAGCCATATTGTATTCTAGTTATAAATTCTAATTTAAACCTTTTATGGAAAGAATAACAATGATATGAAAAAACATAAAAAAGTACTTGTTGAACTAAACTGAAGGTCTGAAGTCCAAAGTGCTCCAAAATCCAAAACTTCACGATGTGTACCTATCATAAGAAGAAAATTCTACATTATGAAACTTTATTTATCATACAGAACTACTAAAACTTACCTTCAGGCTGTGTTTATAAGGTTCATATGATGCATAAATAAATTTTAAGTTTAGACTTCGATTCTATCCCCAGTGTATTCCAAAATCTGAAATTGGAAACCTTTCTATATCCATACATTTTGGAAAAGGGATATTCAGTCTGTACATACAAATATGAATATAATACTTCTGAAAAATGAATTTTCTTCAGCCATTCCTGGCCTTCTGTTCTGTTAGTTTAAATTAAAAATTTTTTGAGTTAGCAGGTAACCCGTTATTTGTAAGTGCGATGACTCACGAGTTCATCAATCAAGACTTAGATCATGCCAAGGCCAAGGTTGTCTGGCCCTGTTCACCTCTCCAATGTCATTCCACGTCTCTTCCCCTCAATAACAAGGCTTCCACCACACAGCCCTGCTCCCAACCCCACAAACACTCCAAGCTCTTGCCCTCAATGAGAACCTCACATATGCAGTTCTCTCTCCAGTGCAGCTATCTTTAACTCCGTCAGGTAACCAACTGCTTTCTTTAATGGTCAGAACTCATACCAGATGGTCCAAGAGAGGAGACTTCAGAGGTGAGGGCTGAATTAGGGAAAGAGGCCCAGAAACTGACAATGCCAGGGAGCCATGATTACCCTAAGTGTTGAAGGAGTGAGGAGAGGAAGTGCGATTGTTGATGCCTAATGTGAGCTAGAACCATGAGGCCACGACTGGCGGGTGTTGGAGATGTGGAAGAACACCGCTGGAGGCACAGATCCCACGTTAAACATGCTGCATTTTGATCTCTATTCTTCTGCTCCTCAATCTTTCGCATTTGTCTCACTTTGTCCATGCTCCCCAGGAAGTCTGAGAGGGAAGAAACAGGCAATGTAGTCATTAGGGACCCACTCTTTGGGGGTGAACAGAGTAAAGAAAGCCAGAGATTGGAATATGGGTGAGTGGGCAGGCAGCAGAGATCAACCAGTACTCCATTCTTTAGTTCTTTAATTTTCGTTTTCTCACAAAGGTCTTTGACCATTCATTTTATAAAGGTTGCTTCTAGAACTTTCAATATATTTCTCATTTTAACTATAAAGTTTTTAGGGTAAATTGAGGCACGCCCAAGCCCATTGGATCACTCAAGAAATGAAGCGAAAAGTGAGGCTTTACTTCCAGCCTGGGTGCAGGTGAGTTAAGGACCACAAAGCCATTGACCCCAAAGGCTTGGGCAGGGTGAACTTTGTAGGGGAGTTTGGGTAGAGGACAGGTGATCTGGGAGGAGTGTGTGAGTTTCTCTGGTGTGGAGGAAATCTTTAGGTCTAGGGCAGAGGAAGTCTGGTAGTCTCCAGGATATCTGGACTGCAGGTGTCGCTGCTTCGAGTGGACTGTTTCTCTTGAATCCAGGCCTTGGCTTCCTTGGCACCTGCATTGTGCCAAGGGAGAAACTGCATTGTGTAACTGCATTGCCAGGGAAGTTTTTTTCTCTTCTGCTTGGGCAGAGATCTGACCAAAGATATCTAATATTTCTGTTAAAATGCTCTTCCTGGCCAGGGATTTAGCTCAGTGGTTCCGGCGCCTGTCTTGCAAGCACAAGGACCCGGGTTCGATCCCCGGTAACCACATACCTATATTGGGTGTGGAGACTCACCCCAGCAGCAACCAGTACCACATACCACAGTGCCGGGCATGGTGGCTCACACCTGTAATCCCAGCACTCGGGAGGCAGAGGCAGGAGGATTGATGAGTTTGAGGCTGAGCTCAGGGCCAGCCTAAACTCCAAAGCGAGACCCTGTCTCAAAAAAAAAAAAAAAAAAAAAAAAAAATGCTCTTCCCTCCTAATAGGCGGTTAGCATTGTGAAAGCAAGGAATGTTGTTTTTCTTATTACTGGGTAATTGGTGGCAAGGACTTAATAGATACTGAAATATCTGGGGAAAGAAGAAAGGTACAAAAAAGCAAAATGGAAAAAAAGAGAAAAGAGAGCGAGGTTGTTTTTTTTGTTTGTTTGTTTGTTTGTTTTGTTTTTGTGGCATCAGGGATTAAACCCAAGTCCTTCTTAATAAGCTACTCCCTAGCCCAATTTTCTTTATTTAACAAGGTCTTCTTAAGCTATTAAATTGCCCAGGCTGAGCTCAAACCTCAGGCTCAAGAGAGCTGGGATTACAGGCATGTGGCCCCACATAAAAAGACAATGGTATATGAATATGTATATGTGTAATTTCAAACTTTTCACCTATCATATCCAAAATTGTTAATATCTCAATGGTTAAAAATCCTAAAAATCATGAAATTAATCAGTTTGAACAAAGTTTATGAAATAGTACACATAGATTGCTTAGTTAGTACCAAGTACTCTTGCAGGGATGCATTTCCTTTTGTCCCTGTGACAGTCCTGAAAGATGGAAAATCAACCCTATTTTCTATATCTAGGAACTGGGTCGTTGAGGTATCCAATGGCTCATTCATATTGAGCAGGTGTGGGTGATGTTTAGATCGGGCCCTGAGGACTGAACACTGAGGTCTCTCTTTATCTCTCTGGTACTCTGAGCATTGTGTGGAAGACACTCAGGACAGTGTGCCCCTTCCCTCCTTTTCAGAAGATTTCATGCACCCTCCCTCAGGATTTTATCTTGAAACAGAATTCTTATCTGTCTCTTTGTCTACCTAAAAGTAGCTCTTGTGAAAGGTAATTTAGCAAAATGCTTTGTTTACAGGGGAGAAACCAAACCAATCAAGCTGTAAGAATGTTCATCCTTGAGAACAAAAGTAGCCTAGTAATAGATTGAATGTTAATTGAGGCAGATGCCTGTGAGAATAATTTGAAGTAATTTGTGAGCGATAAAATGAAGTGAGCACTCTTTTCCCTCCCCAACCATTCCCCACCTCATACACGTTCTCTTTTGCCGTTGCAAGAAGAAAAATCCCTGATAGCAACACTCTTTGGTGATTGAAAGAGACTTTTTCAAACCAAGCAACCATTTAAAGTTAACTCTGACATACCTTAAACAGTGTATAAAATATAAGTACTTCACTACATTGTCATTAAAGTTTTGAACATGGATCAAGTATTTATAGTATCAAGAGTCAAAAGCAAATACTCATTTATATGAAAGCAAGATCAAGGTAGAAAATATGACTAGAAGTGATAAATTGCATAGGTAGCATACAGATATGAATTCAGAAGACATATATATATATAATATATATATATATAAATGATATACACCACATAATATATATAACATATATGCTCTAATATACATACATACATATATATGTGTATATATTAGAGCATCTAAGTGCTCCATTATCCTTTCCATTTCATTCTAAATCATCCTTGCCATACAACTCTAACTCTATTAAAAACACTATTTCCTCCCTTTTATAATGTTATGTTAGTCTAATTTTGACATCAGAGTCATTTCTCACCATAATTTTTATATGATATTATAAGCATAAAATAACTTACCATGTTCTGCTTTCCTTGTGGAACACTGAGAAGAGATGTTGAACTGCTGCCTCCACTGAGAACCCTGGAGTGTGAGCACCAGTATTCGGGAAGCCTGACCTGACTGGATTTATTAACTGATTCTAATAGGTACCTTGAGGTTCAAAAGCTCTGCACTTACTAACTTGAAGTTTTTTATACCATCTCAATTAGAACATTTTAGTTAAAAATCCATTTCAACACTTTGCTTATCAATTTTTAAATAAGAACTGAGGAATGGAAACACAATTGTGTCAGTAGCAAGTCTTGTGCTAGTCATTCCATCTCCATTCCCCATTGGTGCTTACCATTTCACTTGGTTCATAGTTCTCTGGACACAAAAGAAAGAGATCTTCATTTTTTCCCATAGTCCTACCCACCCTACCACCCACCTATATACATAGAATTTGTTTCCTTTCTTTTTTGTTATAATCTCATTATTTTTCCTCCTTCACCCTATTTTACTCTGAATATTTTCTACTTCACAATACATAACACACAATTCTACAACTCATTTACATCTTTATTTTCTCATACCAGAGAAAAGATACGATATTTACCTATCTGTGACCTATTTATTTCACTTATGAGGATATCCTCAAGGATATAAGAGAGATGCAGATGAAAACAACACTGATATTTCATCTCAATCCACAAAGAATGGCTGCCATTTCAGAATTAGCAAACAACAAGTGTTGACAAGGCTGCGGAGAAGAAGGAACCCTTCTCCACTGTTGGTGGGAGTACAACAGTGAGTTGGTGAGTTGGTGAGTCTTACAACCCCTGTGGAAATCAGTTTGGAGATTCCTTAAAAAGCTAGGATTGGAGGTCCCATTTGACCTGGCCATCACTCTGCTAAGTACATACACAAAGGAATTAAAAGACTCATATCACAGTGACATACGTGCACCCATGTTTATAGCAGCTCAGTTTGTGATTGCTAAATCTTAGAAATAACCAATGTCCATCAACTGGAGATGGGATAAAGAAGATGTGGTTCTTCTACAGAATGGAGTATTACTCTGCCATTAAAATTGATAAGGTTGAGTCATTCATATTCAAATGGATGTACCTTGAGGACGTCCTCATAAGTGAAATAAACAGGTCACAGATGTGTAAATATCATATATTTTCTCTGGTATGAGAAAATGAAGTTGTAAATGAGTTGTAGTATGTATAGTTGATATTGTGAAATAGAAAATATTTAAAGGGAAGAGAGTGTAGGGAAAATGAATGTGGTAATAATAAAGAAGAAAGGAAACAAAGATTATGTATTTAGGAGGTGGAGGGTTGCAGGGTGGGGGGGAAAGGGAAAAATAAGAATCAAGTCATGTCATATTCTGGTACAAACTCTCAATGTTGAATGCAATGATGATGTTTATTCATAATATACCAATTAAGATTAAAAAGAAATTTAAAAAGTAAGAGCTCTTAGGGACAGGTTCCATTCTTAGTGAAGATGGAGCAGATTGTACTTTTCAAAGACAATTATGTTCATCTACATCTGCTTTTTTTCCTCTTCTGAGAGCTGTGTCTGTCTCCTTTTCTGGAATTGGGGCAGAAGATTGTAACTATTCTCTCTCTCTTTTTGAAATCCAGCCATTTTATTGTTAAGAAGAGACTCACAATTGACTTCAACCAATAGTCCACACCAGTTGTCAGACATGAGTCAAAAATCTTCCTGAGGATTCTCCCAGCCTTTGAACAATCCTAGCCCCACTCAGTTAGGTAGAAATGAGTGTTGCCATCAAGCCTCAGCCAGCCTGTGGATTCATGAGCAGAATGGGTATTAGGACAACTCTAAGCTGTTTTACTGTAATTTGTCACACAGGCAGAGTAGTTGTTAACATGGAATTACTCACTAAGAAGGTCTCTCTAAAGGCCAGTTCACTTCTCTTCTAAACATATATGTAATCACTTACTTCATATTTGGTATTTTTCTGCCTCCCCTTAGAATTTGTAAGCTTACAACAATTAGTTTGGGATCCGCATTATAAGATAATTTAGCTTGTTTTTTTTTTAACAGTAATTAGAATATAATTTATAAGAAAGGTATTTTTAAAAAGCTTCAAATATTTGGCCTAAAATATTTTAGTTTACCTGTCAGATTCTTACTGATGAAATTATCTTCAACTTTTTTTTAAAAAAAATCTTTATTGGTACATTCGCTCTTAGCCTGAAGTATTTACTTCATAGGTCAATAAATTCCAAAAGCGTACTCTTCAGCTGGCTTTTATGTGTGGAGACTTGGTTAGCTGGTTCACATCAACTTTACTGTATTAACCTCATTTATAACCTTCTTCAATTTAGGACCTTGCACTTGTCAAACAGGCTCATCTTTCAAGGTTCCCAGGCCAATACATTTAGCTTTGACCTTGAATTAATATAAGTAAATAATAATAGCCATGCCATTCATACTTACAGCAGATCCACTCCTTAAGGGACATTGTCCCACTTTATTATATGGATAGGGAACCATCTTGTCTAAGATATTTGTCTACAGTAACATTTAGAGGAACTGGAGCTTTCTGAAAACCATGTAAATCATAATTATTAAATGAGAATATATCCTATAAATGTATATTTTATGTTTGCTAACATATAATTAATATGTATATAACAAAACAGATATGGCAGTATTCTAATATTATTTTTCAATTTTCCATCCTACAAGTTGTAATCTGTGTGTTTAAGAAATTTTTCCTTTCTTAATTTTGTTGGGTTTCTCCTCTTGAGTCAACCATGTTCTAGCAATACTTTGATATAGTCACATCACATTTTTTTAAATAGACTACTTAAGTCAGAATTTTCTTTAGCATTATACACATGAGAGGATCTGTGACATTGATCATGCTATGTGAGCAGCTTTTACTAAAGACAGTTCTCAACTTACAGTGATTCAACTTACACTTTTTTTTTTACTTTACAGAAGAGCAAAAGTGACATTTAATCAGTCATAGTTCAGGTTTCAAATTTGGTTTGGTCCTGGGCTACCAAAATGTGGTAGGCTCCTCCCTTGTCATGCTTGGCAATGGCAGCAGACTACAGGCTACAGTTGCCCATGTGATTTTGAGGAGAGACAACACATACTCCTTTAGGCTGTTACTAAGCTGCAGAGTTCAAAATGTTAGATGTATTAAATGAATTTTCAACTACAGAATTTTCAACTTAGCATGAGTTTAACAGGTCACAATCCCATCACGAATGTAGAAGCATCTATAGTTCCTTATCCATCAGCCCAGGGATGTCACAGTCTGCTGCTTATCCTGAGCAGCTGTGTGTGACCAACCTTCTGCTCTGTGTCCTGTCTACACTGTGATGAAGTGATAAGGCTCTTACCTCCTCTTCAGCATGAAAAATATTTTTATGATTGTAGCCTGAAACTGAAAAAGAGGTCCCCCTCTGAGCAGAAATGAATGTTGCTATGCTTCGTGGTTAATTCTATTAAGGATTTGCTCAGGCTGCCAGTTCATTTACACCTACTGTAACGTGATTTGAGTTTTAAGGTTCAGTGTATCCCAGAAAATATCCCCTGAGATACTTAGTGAGAAATGATTCTGAGGTGAGGTTTGTTGGATACTACTGTAGTGCATATGACTCCCTTGGAAATCCTGATTGCACATTAGGGACTTATAGGCCTTGGAAAGGCCTTCAGTAAAGATACTTGGCTTGCTGTAAAATTTTCTCAACTTAATTTGAGCTGGCTGTTTTACTTATTTATTTTATTTTTGCAAAATGCATACCGGTGTCTTCAAGGGCTTATCTCCTATGGGACACATTGGGAATGCTGGTGTCAGTTTGAAGGTAAAAAAGAGTCTAAGTAAGACTTTCATCTAAACATCATAGCATTCCTGGGGTGTATTTGGAGTCTAGAATTTAATTTTATAAAAGAAGAAACAGATTCTTTGCATTGTTAAGTAAAAAATCAGAACCAGCTTTGTTGTTGCCACCAGCGTGGGGATAATCACTCTGCTAGCTGAGCCAAGTGCTGACGTGGCACTGTGTGTCTAAGGAACACTAAACTGGTCTGCTCAGACAGAAAAGTTGCAATCTGCCCTCCCCCTGACTTCTTTCTGAGAAAAGTAACTAAAACACATGGTCTGCTGGATAGCAAAGTTCCCAAGTCCAATCTCTCAAACTTATATACTCTCAACTCCTCATATCACAGATGCCATCATGTTTTGTGGCCTGAAAGTAGAAGATCTACTTGTTTGAGCACAAGCCCAGAAACATAGACCTTCTTGGTACTAACACAATATTCACAGCACTTAAGAAACTTTAAAGGTGGACTCTCTCTCAATAATAGGGACATCAATTACAATGAATAAGCCAATGGTTTCTGTTTCCATTTTCTTTGATCCATCAGATCAATGGAATCCTGCCTTCTTTTACACATGCAGTCCCAGTTAGATGCGACCTCACCAGGCATCTGTGGCAGAATTTTCATGTGTGAGCAGTTGCTGCCAATGAGCCAGGTGGTTTCTAAGAAATTTCCATGTCAGTCAGCAACCACAATACCTGACTTCCACTGCAGCTTATTAATAGGCCAAAATCTTGTTAAATCGGAAATTTCCTCCATACAGTCTTTCCAGAGCGCCAGCTGATGGAGCTTTAGCAATCCAATTGTTTTTTTATGACTTTAAGTGATCTTTCAGCACAGCCTCATTGTCTTCATAGCCACAAGCTGTTCAGAATGGAGCTATTTTACCCAAATCCATGTCTGATGAATATGCTTACATGCCGTTTATGTAGGAATTTTAGCAGGGAGAGGCATGTTTTCATTGTTTCTAGCTATATTCGAATGATACCTAGAAATTAAGGAGAAAAGATTTCTGTAATGCTTGTTTTCTTTGCTAGTTTTATGTACATTTATAGATCTGAAGGATTTGATTTAGATTTTAACTGAACCTCATAAAACATCACGTTAAATCCTGATTTTTGTTTGACCTTTAGGTCTAGTTATCCAATGTGGGGAGATGGAGTGTACTGTTAGGGTAGCCTAGGGTATTCCAACATCAAAGCAACTGAATGCATAAAAATATCTGACATATACTTTGGAAAGAAGGAGGATTTTCTTTTCATTAAAATGCTAACAAAGCATGAATGTTGATGCTAAAATAGATCTGAGCCTCTTGGATAACTAGCTCTTGAGCCTCGTTGCCTGCCCCTGCCTTCCACTCCACTCATTTCTGTTCTTCTTTAACAAATCCCTCCCTGGTTTTTTTCCTCTAAAGACCAAGCTTCTGAATAAGTACATATAAAATACAATTTTTACTTAATTCTAGTTAGATTTAAAATGTGCGGCAAATATTCCCTGTTGAATGGAAATAGTCACGGGCCACGGACTTGTCCAAAGTCACATATTTACTAGATAAAAAGCCAGAACAGTTTCTCAGGTTAGTGTTTTTGCCACGCTACAACTTTGCTGTCCTGTGTTGACAAAATCCTAGAAAATAAGGGATAAAAAAGCGGGTTAAGAAATATTTATATATTGGGCCGGGGATTTAGCTCAGTGGTTCTGGCACCTGTCTTGCAAGCTCAAGGGCCTGGGTTCGATCCCCAACAACCACACACCTATACTGGGCGTGGAGATTCACGCCCAGCAGCAATCAGCACCACATACCACAGTGCCGGGCGTGGTGGCTCACACCTGTAATCCCAGCACTCGGGAGGCAGAGGCAGGAGGATTGCTGTGAAGTGAGTTTGAGGCTGAGCTCAGGGCCAGCCTGACCTACAAAGTGAGATCCTGTCTCAAAAAAAAAAAAAAAAAAAAAAAAAAGAAAAAAAAAAGAAATATTTATATAGCGGAAGGGGGTACTACTGTACACCTCAGAATACACGTAGAGGCTGAAGACTTGTTGCCACTGGATCTCCAGACAGACAAAACAGTCCCCTTGGGATGGCAGGAAGATGTGAAGCTGTTTACCTTAAGTGGACATTCAAGTGAAATACAGTGGTCCATATGTCTTTATTCAAAAATTATGACCAAAAGATTTCTAAAAATGGAAATTTTTGTTTCTTTTCAGAAAAATTATCACACCATTTGATAACACCTGGCCTGAAATAACACTAGAAAGGCTACAGTACTAATTTTCCCCTTTGTGTGAATATTCATACATCATAGTGATATCATCATTTGATTTTATGGTACTGATGTAGTGCTTCTCAAATTGCTGTATAACATAATGCCTTGTCACTATGGTTTTTTTCAAAATTATTGAAAAAAAACAATTTAAAAATATATCTGGTCTTAAAGATTTTTAATCACAAACTTGTCCTTTTTCAATTGTTGTTATAAAAATTATAAATGTCCATCATAACTAGTCAGTAAGCAAGAAAAAATATAAGGAAAAAAGTTTTAAAATTACTCTGGATAATATCATCTGAAATAATCAGTTAGTGAACATTATTTGTTTTTCTGTACATACTAATGCAGAGCAAGATGATTAAGCATAATTTTCTAAAATAAGATACTATATCATAGAATGCATTTCTTTATTACGAGTGCTATCAGTCTAAAAATATTTCTCCAACTTTGAAAAATAATATTGAAAATAATAATAAAATCATAATGAAAAACAACATGAAATTATGATGTACCTATTTAGAAGCAAGTTTAGTTCTCCACTATATCAATTGACTTCCAGCCGTAAGAAACTTTTCCTTCTTATCTCATCCGACCCCCTTTCTCTCAGTTTCTCAATTTTACATATGTATTTTGTTCTGTCCTCAGTTCTAATTTAATAAACAGATTTGATGTTGACCATCAAGCGTTTTACTACAGCCTTCTCACTTCTGATTTTCTTTTAAACTTTGCTTTATTTGTGATTATCCTCGGACACTGTTTTTGAAGTAAGTCTCCAACTCCCAGTCTTTCCCATGTTTGAGAATATCTGTGCCATAAACTATACTCGCTTCAGCAACAACTTGGCTAAACATAAAATTCTGGAGCATCACTTCAAAAATTAGCAAAAAAATTTGTATATGTCTTTGGGCATTAAATATAGCTTAAAGGGGTCTGATTTTTTAAATTTTGTAAATAATTTGATTTTTCCACAGAGATTTCTTTGTCATTTAATTTCACTAACTTCAATGATTTGAGGCATTTTAAGAACATTTTACAACAATGTTTTGAATCTTTGTTGTTATTATTTTGAGAAGCATTAGTAGTTAATACTGCAAAATTTTTTGTTTAGTATCTATAGTCTTATTTCTAATCCTTTGACCTTTTTTCAATATTATTTTATGTGACTTTCTCTTGTTTTCCAAATATGTTATTGTTTTCAGTCATATTTATTCTGCAAGTTGTTTATTATAGGATTTTCAGGCCTATAGCAACTTTTATTTTTCTTCTATTTCCTGAGTTCTATTAGCTCTCTTTTCATTGTGTGTTGTTTTATTGTCTCATCCCTGAGTTTTTTTAAAACATTCTTTGAGCTATATCCTCAGAAAATAAAAAGATGGTGTCTTAAATTTCTTTTACAAACAATTTGTCTAAAGCCTATGCACTCTTTACCTGACAACTCTAGGCTGCTTCCAGGGTGGCCACCGGTCCCAGCTACACAGTCTCTCTCCTTTAACCCTGACCTGATAGTAGAGCAGATGCCTTTGCAGACACCATCTCCTGTGGGCACAGTCAAGTGGTTTCATTGCCCACTGAAGTACCTCTCCTTTGGCTTGAAGAGAGAAAAGAGTTCCTCTTCTCCACTATGAAAGAGTGAGGGTGACAATGTGTCTGTGCAGGTGGAGACAAGTAAATGTACTACAGCGGACACTTTGTTCCAGAGACAGTGTTTCTCCCACTCAAATCTCAGCTTGACCAATCCCTTGGTGGTGGTGTTGGATATGAAGAAGCAAATCCAGTTTTCTGCTCCATCCTTTGAAAATTCTGCACTGGTGACCTAAGACTTCACTTTGGAAATGTTGGGGGACCTGACTGTTTGATGACTGCAATTTTTCCACACTAACATATTCTGCTTACTTTTATAAAAATTATTTCATGCTTGAGATCTGAAAGAAATTCTTCCAGCTCTCAGAATCTCTCCTAATTTTAGTGCAAATTTTATGGATTTGGCAAATATTCACTAGGGCTTGTGGTTTGGTGTTGTGTTTTATTTCTTAAGGTAGTAGTGGTTTGAATTTGTTTTTTTTTTTTTTTCATTCATTTTGGTGTTTATGATGGATTCCTAGGCAAAGCAAATTAGAAAATGGTCTATTATTTTTTACTAGAAGCCGGTATTTTATGGTGGTCTTATTGCATATAGTCTCTGAGGTTTTGCAATGGAAGAAAATCCTAGGGTTCCATTTAAATATAATCAGTCATAAGTGAAATTCCTTTGGTTTTATGTCCTAACACTATAAGTGGCTTCCTTAATGTTCACCCCAAGTCCCCCACATGTCCTTACTCCATATGGTTTCTACTGGCAGCAGAGGAATTAAGATATCCACTCATTACATAAAAGCAGGATGATTTGGTGTGTAACTTTGTACTCAAGTTGCTTCTTGATAATTACCTATTTAACTAACCTATTAAAATCTGTTCTTTGTTAAATCTGGCTCCTATTGCTCTCATGGGAGAGTATAATTAACCTTCTAATAATTCTTTTTTAAGATTTAGTAAATAATTAAATATCGGGAACTGAGAAGGACTTACTCAGACTTTACTTACTTGGACTTAAGGATGTCTGCCCTGACCTTTGGGATCAACTACTGGGATTATTGCCTACATGTGCCCCTGCCTGAGGGATTTTAAACTACAAAGATTACTGCACTAAGATTACTGGCTTTAAAACTTACTTACTCAGATTTAAGGATGTCTGCCCTGCCCTATGGGATCTTCAACTACAGGGATTATTATGGATAACCACCCTGTTTTATGCCTGCTAGGATTTTGGATGTGGAGGCTTGGGAATGCCTTGTTTAATGCATGTTAGGATTATATGTGTGAAGGCTCAATACCAACTAAAGGTGCTGCGAGCTCAGGGTATTGGCTCTCTCTGCTTGTATGGTATTTGACTTTCTGCTGCTGCTGCTGCTCAGAGTACCAAGAATTGAGCCTGGGTGAGCCTTTTTCTCAAGATTCCAACTTTGTTGTTTGTTAATCCTTTTGCTGTGGGATTCACTGGGATTGGAGCTTGCCACAAGGCTACATCTTCTTACCCTGTCTCCCATATTAAATATTGTGTGATTTGATTAGATAGATGGATAATTTAGTAAAAACATATCTGAAACTGAACTTCAGATATTTCCCCTAAACATCATTCTTTCAGTGACTCCAACCTAAAGTTTTAGTGTGTTCTTTACTTCTCTCTCTCTCTACACTTACAGATTCCTCAACAATTTCTGTTGGCTGTATCTGCATGAGTGTGTTACTATCACAGGGCTGCTGTAATAAGATATTACAGACAAAACCACAAATATTTATTCTTTTCCAGTTTTGGTGGCTGGGATCCTGAAATAAAGCATTGGTAAGGCACGTTCTCATGCTCCTTTTGTGGGGTCTAGGAGAAAGCCCCTGCTAGGTTCTTACTAGATTTCATAGGTTACCAGCAATCCTTAGTGTTCTTGTCATGTAGATGAGTTATTTCTATCTCTGACTCATTTTTTCCATGGTGTTCTGACTCTAAGATCTTATGTGGCTTTCTAACTGAAGCAAGAGGCACCTTCTAAAATGAAGACTGTGCTGTGACACTTCCCACCATTCTTCCCTGCATTATTCTGTTTGTATTATTTGTTATTGTTTATGGTATATAAAATCTGTCTTCTTTTTTACATGCATGCAGTACTGGAATATCAATTCCCATAGGGGACTAATTATTTTTGCTTGTTCACTATTGTGTTGCTGGTCTCTAGAAGAGTACTTGGTTCATAGTAAGTCCTCAGTGAATATGCCTACCATGAATGAATCCCCATATCACAAATAACCATGTCATCAATCATGTGTGGCAACAGAAGTGTGGTTGAAAGGCACTTTTCCATCACATTTCATGTAAGATGGTATAGACATGAATTAATTTTCAAGGTCCTTTTGAAATTTTCAGTTGGCTACCATGTTTGGTCTAGGTTACCTCTCATGGCTCATTTGAGATGTAGTTTTCCCATTGGGCTCTAGGAGGAAGATGGATTAGTAGATTAGGGAACAAGTTTCTTTGCCCACAATGGTAAAGAACCTGTTCTCTGACAACAAGAAAAGCAAATGTGATAAGAGACTTCTTTCTCTCCTCTATGACAGCCAATTGTACTTTAAGAGGATTCTCCCAAAGAATACAGAGTCATGCCCAGAATTTGCTTTACCATCTTCAGGTATTGAGAGAATCTGCAGTAATAGTAGAAACAGTTTGATGTTCCTTGGTGAGTAAGGAAAAGAAGTTGATAGTAGATACATGTAATTTACTTCTGGATATCTCCAGGGCAGGATGAAGGAAGAGAAAACAAGATCAATTAGATAAGCAGAGGGTGAATTAGCCATTTAATCAAGTACCTACCCCATGAAGCATACAGCTCTTCTAAGAGACGCCATTATCTTTAATGGAGTTCTTATAGTATCTTCAATTTTTTCTAATGAAGACAGAAAGACCCATCTTTAGTAAAATGCTTCTCTTTGCTTGTTTGACCACAGGATTATCTGTTCCATTCAGTCCCCCAGGGAACTGATATTTTCCCTCTTTGTTCCTCATAGAATTATAAAGAGAGAGAATCTGTCCAAATTATTTAATCAAATTATTCTTGCTCCAACCAATGTAAGTGCTTAAATATCTACACTTAATACTTCTCCCTCTAATGATATTCACTTATCTAAAATTACCCCTTAATTGATAAGATATATGAGCAAAAATACTATTAGGGGAAATGTTAAATGAACTAAAACCATTTAGAATGTTTTCACACCAACCCTTGAATTTACTTAATCTCCAGTGAGCAGTAGAAAAAGATTTACTCTTCACTACAACCAGCCTGAAACAGCAAAAGAAAACAGGTTGGAAAAGAGGTGACAAAGGAAGGAGAGTCTTTTGGGTTTTAATTGTCTTTGCTGTACAAAACATGATTTTCAAACTGGATTCCTATTTGTATATTTCAGTTTTAAGAGGAAAATATCCCAATACACTTGGAGATAGTCATGCTTTATACATTGGAGTGTCATGTGAGGATGGGCATATGTTCCAAGAAATACATTATTAGGTGATCTCACTGTTGTGCTAACATCATAGAGTATATTTCCAATACTAGCATGGCCTCAGTGTCATTAAGTGGCGTAGTCTTATGGGGTCAAGGTCATGTACATGATCTTCCCCTTACTGAAACGTTGTTATGCCACCCATGACCATATTTCCCATTGGGCTCTTGGTTAAAATGGTGTTGAAGAAATTTTAAATTAGAATCACTAGATATTTACTAACTAGATCATAACTTGAAACCAGTTTAATGAAATATGATGTAAATTAAATATAGTACTAAGGTCAATGTTATGAGGGTTTTTTGTTTGTTTTGTACTAGGGGTCAAACTCAGGATCTTGCATTTGCCAAGCAGGTGCTGTGCTGCTGTGCTAAGTCCTTCATTCAGAATTATGAGTTTTGACAGAAGCAAATGAACGAAGCCACCACCACCAGTATGATGGTAAAGAGATATATTTCCAATGTGCCCCAGAATTCTTTCTTGTCTCTTTGAAGTCACACTACCTCCACTTCTAGAACCTGGCATTCACTGCTCTGCTTTTCTCCCTGTAATTTCATCTTTTTAAGAATGTCTTATCGATTACATGCCACCTAGTCTTTTATATCTGGCTTCTTTCTTTTAACATATACATTAAAAATTCACCATGTGGCTCTGTGTGTTAGTAACTAATTCCTCTTTATATCTGAAGAGCTTTTCATTTTATGTACATACTAGTTTATTTATTCATCAGATAGATGGTGTTTGTTTTAGGCTTCTGTTTTCAGAATTATTAATAATAATCACTGTCGGATTATCATGGTCAGTCGACAACTCAGTTGGTCTGGGAGCTGCTTTGGAGGTTAGGGAAGCACACCGTGAGTGTGTCTGGATGCATCATGGATGTGTGCCTTGGGATCTACAGCAGATTCCTGGCCTTTTCCTCAGGCTCTTCCTGTGATCACTGTTTCTGCTGTCACGGCTTGACCCGCTTTCCTCCAACTCGCCACCTGTGACATTTCTGCCTTGGAGCCTGTAAACCATGAACTGAACCTCTGAAGTCATGGGCCAAAATGAACCTTCTCCCTTGTAAGCTGCATGTGTCCTGAGTTTCCCCATCAATGGGAAAGCTGACAATACAGCCACTATTTAGAGCTACACAGGATTTTTTCATATATATCATATGGCTAACAAATATTAAGAGAGGAACAATCAGCTGTGATCCCAGGGCCCATGTTTTTAATTTCCACATCTTTTCACAGTCAACAAAGTAAAAAAGATGTTGCGGGTAGTGGAGAAAGGGCAAAGTACAACTGCCAAGAAACACATGGTGAGTTCTCAGCTGGGCATTGTGGTATACCCATAGCCCTGGCACTCAAGGATTTCATAGTAGGAAAACAGTCAAGTTTGAGCTCAACCTGGGCAACTTAGTGACATCATGAGATCTTATCTCAACATAAAAAAGGGGAAGGCTCAAGATAGAGCTTAATGTGAAAGTCCTGGGTTAAATACACGATATTGGGGGAAAAGTTGAGTTTTCTAGTGTTTCCAAAACATGTAGAGTGCAATACACTGATAAGTGAGATATAAAACTGGAATGATTACATGGGATCAAACTGAGAAGAGATTTGAGTGATGTAGCAAAAAGTCTCTCATACTAATTTTAAGACTGGCAATGCAGAGAAGAAGACAACAGCTGTTTGGGAGGTAAAATTAGTGATCAAATAATAAGAAATAGGAGGAGTGTTTAAATTATGCAGCCAAATGCAATGATTCCACCTAGGTAAGGAAGAAAGGAGGAATCTGTGTGGAGACAGAAGTATCTGATGTATTTAAATATATTAAGTTCTAGGTGCCTGTGGGATATATGCAGGGAGAGATGTCTGATGAAAAGTATAGACAGAAGCTCAAAGCCAAGCCAAATGAGGAAGTATAGATCTAAGAGTCACCAGCAGACTGATAAGAAAACTGCTTCAGCATTGGAAATGATACTTCACCCAAGGGAGTGGGGCGGGGGATTAAAAAGGAAAATAGCAACCCTACAACTGACCAAATGGGAGAAGGAGAAAAACAGCAACCAGTAAAAACATAATAAAATTGAGGTCAGACAGGTATTAAGAAAATAAACAGGGAAACCAGAAGTCAGTTTTCAGAAGAAGCAGTGGTAATTACCCTGGCATCCATCTCTTCTGATGTCCGGACTTCATCGGTGTGACCATGTCCTGTAAATATCCTCAGCTCCTTCTCTGCCTGTTTATACTTTTCAGCCAGGTGCTAGCCACAGCAATACTGTACAACCACAAAACAATAACTTTGAATATATTAGGCCTAATTGGGTTAGCAGCTAACTTCATTAATTCAAAACAATTTTGCAACAGGTTGCAAAAGCTTGAATCATGCAGTATTTTAAAGCTCCAGTCTGTTCTCTAGTGTAGTAACAAAACCTAGTGATTAACAAGGGATGGTCAAGTGATACTTGTTAGAGCTGGTTCAGTGGACAAGGGAGCGATCTCTGCTTTGCAAACAGACACTGTTAAAAGATATAAAGAATGTTTTTATGCAGATTAAATAGCCTCTTGGTAATCTTACTTGCAATATTTCTTTACTTAGGAAGTCTTTTCTGAAAGATTCTAGCTCCATTTAAAGAACTATCATTTTTCATGGTTTAGCCCAATATTATGAGGTTTTGCTTTTATGAAATTTTTCTACTTCTTTGTGTCTATGGAATTTGGTTTGGTCCTTTGTTTGGGGCTGACATGTCCTCCCAAATTCTTTCTTGCTCCCCCTTCAGATTTAGACGGGCCATATCTTCAATTCTGACGGCTCCATTTCCCATTAAATAAACACACACTCCAGCACTGGAACATTGGCCCCTACCTGTCTGGGTGATTGGCAGATAAGTTGTGTAGAGGATTGGAAACAGCTAAAAGTGACATTCAAGGATTCAAAAACAACTTGTGTGGGAAATAAATCTTCAGCTGGGGAAAAATGACTCTTTGCCAGGTAATACCATTGTAATTTATTATATATTGGGAAAGAAGAATGCATTTTAAGAATCACATCAGACTAAAACTGATTACAGATATTAAGCAATTTCTCCATGAGCCATTTTTCACCGGGTGTGTGGGAGCTGAGCGCCTCTGCAAGGCGGCAGCTGATGAGTCACTGAGTGCGCTATTGCACTGCGGTAATTGGTAGCATCATAAACAATGGAATATGACGCGTGAGAGCAGATTAAAAAGCATGAAGTGTTTTGTGCTGTCTCCTCCAGAAAGAAGGAACAAGATGTTATTTCACTGCGACATTAACTATTGATTTGGGTTTTTATTTGTGTATAGTTCCTAATGGTTATCGTAGCTCGGGAGAAGTCATAACTTATTCATTTCAAAATCCACCATGCATGGGTCTTAAGCTTTCCAACCTTGAGCTGTTGTTCCTGAACTAAAACGAAGGATTGTTTTTTTCAGGGTTGGAGGACTCAAGAGAGCTGAGAAAGAGCTTTCTGCTCAAGGCCCAGAAAATCTCAGGTCTGGATAAAAATGACAATAGGAGTCAAGTGATGTTAGAATCAGTGAGATTGGGCAGCTCTTCGCAGTGAACTCACACAGCTCTTATTCACAGCCCTGTTTGACATTTGTCACTTTTTATCTGCATCATGTTTATTGCAGATCATGTTTAGTTGTTATACTGGGCTATAAATATCTCAAAACAGAGACTGCACCTTATACATTTCTGTTATCACCTCAGGACCTAGCTCAGTAATGTGTTACATGTTCACAAACCCATTAATTCATTGACAAATGACACAAGTCTATTTTTTCAAGCTCATCTCTATTTTCTCAATTCGCTAAAACCAAATGTAGATTAGGGGGTTCTGGATAACAGTAAACAAAAATGGCTCTTAAAATGGATATATGGAGTTGGTATTTCCTTCTAATAGCCTTTTATTTTTGTTATATAAAGAAATACTCATACCAAATAATGTATATATCATTTGGAAAGAGTTTTACTTTGGACAGAAAGTATTTCAGGCATCCTCACATCCCTTTTTTGATTGTGAGGTAATGTGATTCTCTGGTGCAACTAATTAAATGTAGTTACCTGCTAAAGTAAAACAGGTAGCCTGGAAGTAAAAACCCTGCAAAGATAAATACATATGCAAAGGACCATGTGATAGTTAATTGTGGTATCATCTGGAATAAAAACCTGAGCAGGTTAGTTGGGCACAGTTTTGGGTGTGTCTGAATGATTGATTTAATGAAAATGGAAGTTGCACCCTGGATTTGAGAGGCCAATGGGTTTATATACTGTATGGAATACAAAGGGAAAGAAGGAAGACATACTTCTGGTTCTCTTCTTTAGGAGAGCTCAGTCTTCACCATCGCTTTTGGATATTCATCTTTAGCCTTCCAGAGAAGACTCTTTAGCCTTTGTGTGTGGGCCCTTGAGCTTTCTATTCCGGACTTACACAGGCCTTTGGGCCTTCAACTTTTGACCAAATCCTTTGGCTCTACAGCAGGCAGATGATTATTTTGCATTGTCCCATGCCCGACTCTACAGATGGCTCTTGGAAGCCTATCTTGTAAATCACACACACGTACACTTAATGTTACAGCTGTTCCTCTAATGAACTCTAACCTATGTAGAACATAAATATCACATTAGTGTATTCTCTTAGGTAAATCTTCTTTGCAAACCGCAGGGTTACCTTCTAAAAGCCAGACCACTTGGAACAACTTCCAAAATCTTTTTTACTGGACACGCCATCTTATCTACCTTAACCATCTCATTATATATTCCTTGTATTTTCTCATCTTTTCTGTATTAAACTCTACTGTGTTTTATTAAATAGTGTAACTATGTCATTGCAGTAATATTATATGGTGTAAATATGACAGTGACCCTAACTAATTGTCACTATTTGCTTTGACATTCCTATTGTGTTGTCATCATTAGCCTGATCAAAATAGCTCACTATCCTATCTGCACCTGGGTAGTTGATAGGATAAAAGAATCAGGAGGAGAAATTTCCTTTTCCTTATTGAAAGGACTTGGAAGCTTCACACATCACCTCCTCTTGTGTCCATTGGCTGGTATTTAGTCAAATGTCACAAGTGTCCAAAATATGCTTTTAAATATGTAGAGGCAGATCACACAAATTTAAGAACAAAAATATAAGATCAATTGACAGAAGAATTGTGCACCTAGAAGTGGTGAATGAAAGCAAATCTTTTACAGTATTGAGGACATTAGTAGATCTTGCTCTCAAGAAACTTAAAAGCCACATGAAAGAAGACAAGACCTAGGTGCCTGTAAGGTGAATACCTAGACACGACAGTCCTAACGTGAGCTGGGACACTGAAGGAGTTATAGTCTCAGTGAAGATTTTACAAGAAAGTAAGGCTTTGTACTAGATGAGAAATAAAACTCCACTGGAAACCAGGAGCCTAACACTGGCCTTCAGAAGAGTTTGGGCATCAGAGTCGTTGCATCTCTAAGATCCTGGGTTAGTAGGGCCTTGCAAGTGTTCTGTTTCTTTCTAGAGACTCATCCACATAGACTCATGACATTTTCATAGATAAATTACATGACTGTCAACCAAATACTTAAATTTTATTTTATTATTTATTTATATTAAATTTTCATTTGGACAAAAGGGCAAAATGAATGCATTTTCAAACAAACAAATGAAAAGGCTATGCTACTTTCCAGACTTTTACTAAAAGAGCAGTTAAAAAGCATAGCTCAAGAAAAATGAAATAAGAAAATTTGAAAAGATAAATAGGTCAGCATATAGGTAAGCCTAAAAAAATTGCTGACTATATAAAGGGTAAAAATTCAGTCAAGTTTGCTCAGATACAAAATAACAAGGTCAAACAGAAATGCTATTATTGTAATATTTATGATATGTAGGAACAAATGATTTAATTTAACTTATTCTAATTCTGTGATTTGTTCTATAAGATAGATAAATTGTCAAAACTCAAGCTTTATGAGTTTAATATACATATTAAAATTTAACATTATCTCATTATGCTTCTTTCTTTCTTTTTTTCTTTCTTTCTCTTTCTTTCTTTCTTTCTTTCTTTCTTTCTTTCTTTCTTTCTTTCTTTCTTCTTTCTTTCTTTCTTTTTTTGAAATAGGGTCTTGCTTTTGTAGTTCAGGCTGGCCCTCAGCTCAGGCTTGAACTCACAGCAATGCTCCTGCCTCTGCTTCCCAAGTGCTGAGACTATAGTCATGAGCCACTAAGTCTGGCACTGTGGTATGTAGTTCTGATTACTGGTGGGTGCGAGTCTCCATGCCTGGCATTGTTGTATATGGTTACCGGGGATTAAACCTGGGCCCTTGCACTTGCAAGGCAGAAGCTGGAACAACTGAGCTAAAGCCCTGGCCCTATCTCGTTATATTTCAATGTAAAAGCAAACTCAACCCAAAAGAGAAAAAAAAAAAGAAGGAAAATCCAGGAAGGAGAAAATGGAGTCATGTAGACCACACAAAGCACATAGCATGAAAGAAAATAAAAGTTAATCCAGATGGTTCCCCAGGTAAGTGACAGAATTTGTCAGTCTGGAATTTTAAAAAATCCACTAGTAGGTCAACAAGAGACACAGACCTAACTATAACATATATTGTTTGAAAATAAGCCAATGATCAAGCAGACCAAAATACTAGCAAAAAATAAAAAATCTTAACTTTATTAAGTACATTATATATTGAAATTTAAAGTTTGTAACTTCATCATAAATATTCTTTTAAGATAAAAATGGAAAAATTCTAAAGATTTTCCAGGTAAAAACCTTATCAAATGTCAAGAATATAGCAGTGATCACAATATTTCTAAATTAGTTTTTTTTTTTAATGAAAGAACAATAGAAAGTTTACAATTTGGACATCATGAAAGTTGCCTATAGGAGACAATTCTCCATGAGTTTCCTATGTGCACATGTGTGTGTGTGTGTGTGTGTGTGTGTGTGTGTGTGTGTTTATGTGTTGACCGCAGACACTCTAAATGATCTTCTTTTGGAGTTTTTCCAAGGAGATTATAGAATGAATAAACTTGCAAAACAGAGATAGTATCTCTCTTCAGAACAAAAGACAGGTGATTTACATTGTGGTACAATACAAAGATAATGCTTCTTCGAGCAAAAGTTGGGTGGCTCATTATAAAAGATTTGGGTCCTCTCCTGGAAAGCAACCCATCATCTGACTCCCTCATCTAGTACATACCAAGGAATGGAGTTGATCAGTTGAGACAGGCAGATACTCTGGACATAGTGATTGCTGTGAACTGTAAGCTTCCTTCTGTCTCTGGCCCCGGTGCTTTTGTTAGCATTCTGGCAAGCTAGCTTGCTATAGGTGGGATAGAATTTTAAACTCTTCACAATTCTTGATACTTGATTTTAAATAACTATGGGTACCATATGGGTAAGATTAGAATATAGGATAGCAAAATCCTCTGGGAAGGGAATATTGACAAATGATGCTCATTGAGAATAGAAAAAGCAGAAAACCAATGTTAACTGCTCCTCTCAGGAAGTTAAAAATTACATTAAATATACTGCAATAAAATGAAAGAAAAGAAATATTCACTTAAAATAATAACAGAATTAGTTTAAAAAAATAAAAACAGAGATCAGCAAAGCAAAAATAATTCTCTGGAATGATTGATTTAATGGATAAATTCTGATTAAATTGATAAAAATTCAGAGACATGACAAAAACATAATATTTAGGAATGCAAAAGTAGATATGCTACCCTGGTACAAATCAAAGCTGTGATTTTTAGTGCTGGAATTCAAGAGTTAGTGACAGGCTACCTAGTGGGATGATTTGTTTCTGGCTAGGAGTTCATGCTTTCTGCTTCACTTCATAGCCAATGTCATTACATTAAAGTGACTAATGGAGAGTAGTTTGTTGGGTTAACTGTTGAAAAACAATTTGTAAACAACAAGCTAGATCTTAATAAAGGTATTCAAATCAGCAAACATGAAATTAAATATGAAACACTGCCAGAATAAGTCCATACTCCTGTGATCTTTCAAAATACTAGCCATTGTCTGAAGTTTTATTTCTGGGCTACCTACTTTATCCTGCTTTCTTTGGTCATCATCTATCAGGCATAATTTCTCCCCTGTGAATATCTATACCATCTTATATTTGCTTTATGAGTCCTAAGCAGCATTTTCACATTTGTGCCTTTGACATTATAGGTCTCATATAAAAATGAGCTGGGTCTTATTCATCTACAATGCATGATCAAAAGTAAACCATATGTTTACGTTTTTAAAAAGAATTATTACAACAAAACACACAGTGTCAATAATACCTTTAAAAATACTTCATCTCACTTTAAACTACTTTCCCTATTGTCCTTCTTGTTTTCTGAAGCAGTTCTGGAAGCCATTTTCTTTGGGAGCCTCTTCAGTTGCACCGCTGTGGCTACCTTGATGTGCTGAAGAGTTACAAATGCTTACCTTTCATAGTCACTTTGACCTCGGGGAAGAGCCAGAAGTCCTAGGGTGCCAGATCTGGGAGACAGTCCTGAAAGAAGAACTTCTTTAGAATGTGCAAGAATGGTGGGATAGGTAGGTTCAATGTGAGAGGAAGTTTTTTGAGGGAGATTAATGGCTACATGTCCTTTAGTAATTAAAAAAACATCAAACATCGACCATATTTTTTGAGCATTTCTTGTAAGTGATTCTAGCAACAGTGTGCTCAAAAGTTCATTTGATATGTGGTCAGTGAATCTGATGGAAATGAATCAAATTAAACAGTGCTAGTTCTTTCCAGGAATTCTGTGATCTTGGATGTGACAGAATCTTAGGGAAAGAATTGTTCCTACAGTTTTTACAATTCCTATTCTTCTGTCTAAATAATGCAGAGAATCATATCAATGCTATGGTGTCTCTGATGTGAGGGCCTTCTTTGGGGGCACTTCTAATGATGAGTGGGACTCACTTTAAAGTTGTCTGCCACATCACATCATTGGGCATACTTATTTGTGTTGGATTGTCCTCTGTGCTTAATCTATACATGTGCTTCTTTTAAAACACTATTCAAATATCACTTTCTCTAAAGAACCACCTACAACCAGATCTGGCTTAATGTTCTGTTGTATGCTTTTGGAATGTTATAATAAGTAGTTACCACATTGTGTTGTGATGACTTTGTACTATAATTTGCTTATCTTTCTATATCACTAGGCTATGCTTTTGAGGCTATAATGTGTTACTAACTTTATATTTGTAGCATTCAGAGGTATACCTGGAACAAAGTGATCACTCAGTAATGATTTCTTGAACTGTACATGAATTATGAAGCCTTTCTTCCTAAAAATATGGAATTAATTTTTCATGGTAGCTTGATTTCAGAAACCTCTAGTCTAAATTTCCCAGCTTGATTTGTATGGTTTCTGTGTGTCCACTGTTTAAGCTTCTGACCTGGCCAAGGGTTGTTTCTCATTATGTAGATTTTGTGCTTTGCTACTGTGATACTAATTAAGCCCAGGTGTTTTCATCCACTCTGGTCCTGTGCAATGTATGACTGAAA